>WOFM01000579.1:0-110382 GCA_011428145.1 Ericerus pela | reverse complement strand
GTTTTGTAATTTTTTATTATACATTTCATATAAACTTGTTGTGTCGACCAATTTTTTCTTTCAGATCAATTTTCTTTGAAGGGACCTCCGAAGGCCCCTTCTAGGTACACCGCCCCCAGTGTCGTGGGCTCCGCCCCGACCCTCCTGCGCACAACGCAATGCGCAGAAGTGGTTAATAGACACTGACGCTGAGGTAGTTGCGGCAGTATGAGCTCTGACTTGCGTGAGAGATCATCACATATTTTATTGTCCCTTGGACGTTAAACCAATTTATAATGTTAAGGAACTATTAGCCCACTACATAGTTCACATCGAAAAATCTCTGTAAAACGTGTCAGAATTGACGTAGAAAGACAAAAAAAAAAGGTAAATGAAGCCAGAACTACCCTCTACACATCTGTGCAGTCTAAAAACGAGTGGGACTCGTTCTCATGTTTGTATTAATTTTTGAATATGAAAACGAGCTGGGCTCGTCCTACAACTAGAGTGTCATTTTGATGTTGGGAGCATCGACTGAGTGAAGAGTTACAATGAGACGAGTTGAGCTCGTCTTTAGACTACAATACCAGCTTAGACTAGTTCTTCTTGATTTGAAAGTGTTAACGTTAGCTCATTTCCTATTTACCAAGAAAATGAACATTTCACAAAATTTCAGCACCCTCCATCTGTTGTCTACAATTAGAACTTTATCTTGATGAAATGCTGAAATAAGTATGTGAAAAAGTGTGACTTATCACAAAGTCGAAACTGTGGAAAAGTGCAACTTTATCAAAATGTTGCAATTTTGAAAAAGTGTCCCTATTTCACAAAATAAAACTGAAAAAATACGACTATATAACAAAGTTGAAACTACAAAAAGGGACGACTTTAACACAGTGTCAAAACATTGGAAAAGTGTGAAAGTGCAATTTCATCACAAAGTTGATATTTCAAAAAATTGTGACCATCACGTGAAGTATTTGAAAAAGTGTGACTTTATCACAAAGTCAAAATTCAAAAAAAGAGCCATTTTGTCACAAAGTCAAAACTGTGAAAATGTGTGAATTTATCAAACTGAGGAAATTGTGAAAAAGGGTAACTTTATTGTGATGTCCGAAAATATTGATCCGGTAATTGTTTTAAAAAGAATAATAGAAAATATTTTGAGTAGAAAATGAATTTAGAAACAAACAAATCAAATTGACATCGCCGAGAAAACAAAATTGTTCTATATCAGATGGGAAAAAAGTGAAACAAGCTAGCCTACATACTACTTAGAACCATAAAATCTTGTCACATGGTATCCCACACAATTTCCCTATAAGTATGAGAAACCTATCATTTCTCTATGGCAATCTTCTTTTACATGTTTAATAAATTATGGTAAATAACATTTGTGGAATACCTTGTCACGAAGAAGTATTCACACAAGAAGGTAATCAACAGCTTTGCATGTTCTGCCTCATCATAAACAAATGTATGGGAGAGCCAAATCCGAGGCAAAAATTGGTGATTTTGTAGCCAGTTTTATGAGTTTATATAGGGAAATTGGCACATACACCCAGACCCACATGTATACATGTACATATGGATATGTCATCTAATTACGTCATTTCCTATTTTGTATAGAGATAAGAAACGATGCAGCATGTTTGGTACTGGGCTGTGACATCACCAAGATCATTATCAGACAATTCGTCATTGCCCAAACATTGTATTTTACTTGTATGTACATACAGATAAGAACATACAAATGTATGTGTGTACATTATATTTAACATCATAGTGACGAATAACATGCCAACCTTTCGATGACGACTGTCATTGAGAGTTGCAAGCCCCTGTACCTCAAACGAGTAGAGTCCCCACTTGTAATTACCAGTTGTTTGACCATAACACTTTATAGACAATGAGAGTGAAGTACAGCAATTACTATGTGTGATGGAAGACGAGATCAACGTAGCTTTTTACGCATAGAGTGAATAGAGTCTACATATTCTCGGCCATTTCTTTTGACAACCTTTGCTACAAAATTATCACCACAACTACAATCACCACCATCACCACCACCACCACCACCACCCCAAGAAAACACAAAAAATTTCATTGTGTCAAGCTCTTTTTTGAAGCTAAGAAGAATCCAGTCACTCAGGGAAGTTTCCTTCTCTCAACGTCCTTACAATACGAATAAAACGGTTTAAGAAATTATCCTCGACTGTTGAACTTGACTTATTTCATATTTTCACTCTAAACTGCTGTAAGTAGGTGACAGTTTTTTGTGTGGTATTCTTTTGCAATATTCGTGTAATATTATGAAAGCGAACGTGTGAACTACTGTGAACATTCAAGTTCTTTTATTTTCACTGCTACAGCGATTTAAATTTTCATTTTCAAAATAATCCTTCTTTTTTTAAGCCTACTGATTTTTTTTTCTTCACTTCAAAGGAACCTATTCACGAATTTTATTTTTTCTTCTTTTTTTATTTTCGCTCAATGATTTTTGGGAATTCGTATCCTGTCGCACTACCATATTGGCTCCTCTTATTTACTTTCTCTCTTTTATTTTTCATTTTCTTTCTTCGAAGCTTTTACTTTACATTGCAGCTTCTTATTCACATATGAAACGAACGTATTCCATCGTCTCTTATTCGTAGGCCTACTCGCTACTTTGGACCGTGTTTTTTTTTTCTTCCTCGCAAATCGTACGACTGGGTCTAATTTGCATATTTTTATGCAGAAAATTTGTATTTTTTCAAACAATCTTCCGCCTCCATGTCCTTATTTTTGTTGTTACTCTTGTTTAGTGCGTTTGCATGGTCACATTTCAGCAAAAATATCTGTGGATTTCACAAAAACCGATAAATTACCCAAAATAATGGCGATTTCGATATTGGCAAGGATTTTTTCTGAAATATTATTTTTTTACTTTCTCTTCTGGTTACCGTTCTGCCGAGTTTTCCTTAATTTTTCACTCCGTTTCGCAATATTTATTACCAATGTTGAAGCTCGGAGAATTCCGACTCATTATAGGCGAAATTAGGTTTTCTTTTGGTACCCGCCAAAAGTGTAACATCTGTCGTGTCCGTTCATTTGACTAAAATTTTCTAGGACTTTATCAAATTTTGATCGAATTTTGGGACGAAAAACAAAAAAAGCTTGTACTTTATATTTTTATACACGGAAAACACAAAAAATGGATTTGACTTGCAAAATGCTGCGATTCGATGAAGTAGGTAGATAATATTTCCATTCCCATTTTAAACGGGAAAAATCAATTAACGGGAAGCATTGGGAGTTTCGCCTTCAGCAGGCCCGATTAACAATTTCTATTTTCGTTGCTGACAACAACTGAAAAAAATGATTTGGTTCCTTTTATTTCAAATAATAGGGAAACTTAGGCAGAAGAAAACAAAGAAGACAAATTAAAGCTCTTTGAAAGAGTTCCATCATTACTAAGTTTTATTTTCACGATTTCACGATGATTAGTTGGTGAAGTTTTAAAATTAAATTCAAAACAAGTTTGGGTAAAAAATTAATAAAAAAAAAAAAAAAAAAAAAACATTTATTAGAGTGCAGAACAACACACTCACGCAGAAACATGATGTGTATGACAACCAGAAACACACAGTGAAAGAGACGTCCAACGCCCCATCAAAAACACGTCAAAGATAGAATGTTATAAAACGTTTTGAATTGCAGTACCAATTTTATACTGCGCATGAGTCGTAGCTTGATAGTGTGTGTGTATTGGTATAGTGATATCTGTTTTCACCACGAAATATGCTCGGCTTTGGAAGCGCAGAACGTATAACTCAAGTTGTTTCTTTTCTGTCTTTCACATATTTTTAAACCATAGCGCATAGGATATTTTTTTAGCTGTATGTCTCTGATGATAACTAACGACCGCATCACTTTACTTGGGTTTAATACTGAATCATGGCTGCCTATTTTGTTTTTATAGAGACTTAAATAAAAGGATTTAATACTTAAGTTTATTAAAAACGAATTTTTATGGATAACTTATGCTTTTATTAACGGGTAAAGCTTGTATAAAACCTACCTTACACACTAAGAGTTGATTTTTTTAACAATAGGTAAGAAATTTAGTGGTCAGGTAGCGCTAAAATCCTATCTAACACTTAATTTAATTGGACAGTTAAACTAACTGAAAGCTTAACTGAGGTTGAAAAACCAGTGATAGGGTTTTGTCACGACACTGAACGTTAACACTTTCACATTCAATATCAAAAATGTTTGATGCAGAGCATGGATATGAGTGTTTTTACACAATGACACAGTGCCTACGGTCTAACACACACCCACAATATACCCATTGCAGCGCTAAAAAAAACTAACATGGTGGTACTCCTCTCAACATTGCTTATTTTTTCTCAATACCATTATCGTATAAAGTCTAAATTCACATTCACCGAATGAAGAAGTAAAAAAAGAACTGTAGTGAGTTAAATAACGGCGTATAAAAATAATATTTTTTGTAAAACTCCGTCAAAAAATTAGTTTGTTAATACCTCTTGATTGAACAAAGTGTGGCAAATTTCAATACAACGTGAAAAAATACTGCCGAGTGAATATGCATTTTTGAGTTAACTTTCTCACATGGCTCGATCACTTTCTCGCATGGTCTATCACTTTTTTATATGACTCCACTACTTTCCAAGTTTTTTGTTTCTCATAAAGTAAAATTATCAAGTTAATTATTTAGTTTTAAGAACAAAATTTTTAAGTCATTTTTTCTGGAGTATGGAGGGTATGAGGGGTGTAGAGATTTTTCAGTTGAATAGGAGTAAAATTATTAATTATTGTTTCTTTCTAAAAATGACAATTTTTTTTATTTTTTAAGTGGGAAGTGTTGCGAACAATAGTGTTTGACACGAGTGCAAAGTGTGTGATGGATACTCGTGTCAAAATCACCTACTTTTTTCACTTGTTTCACAAATAACTCTTTCATAACTCGGACACTAAAAATATTATTATAGAATCAATTTTGATTAACAATATGAGATTTCCAAATCAGTTTTGAATAGTTGAAAGTAATTTTCATTGCTTAACAGAGGCGTTTATATGTCACAAGTAGCGCAATATTACTATGAAAAAGGACTGTTCTACACAGTGATGCCAACAAACAACAAAGTTCACCTGTCCATAATTATTTAATTATTGTATAAAATTCTGCTTAATAAAAGAAATTCGTTCATATTTTTGAGGTATCCCAGATATTTTTGTACCTTTTACTGTCAAGACTAGTGTTTTTTCTAATCTTGACAGGTAACCAGGTTTCATTTTTATTGGCCGGACACGGCTTGTTCGTCTTCTATACTGGCGTGGCCGTATGTTTTTCATCTATATAATTTTACCTCGTTTTTATTCACATCACCTTATGTTTGCAATGCCAAATTATTCATACCCTCTCACAATTATGGCTCTTTGTATATAATCGATCACTATGGTTTGTAACTTTATATTTCATAATAAAGGTCCAGGTATATTATCCTTGTATTTTATTATTTTTAGGATGTGATAAACTTACTTTCTTACGTGGGCAAGTGGGCAAACAGGCGGAGGCAGCCATGTGGGCCACCTAGTGAAGTGTTTTCTTTGAAGGGGGTTTTTCAATTTCAACTAAACTGTTTTTGGAACTTTGTTGTACGTTAAACTATTCACTTTTCGGGTGTTACCGAGAACCTTATCCTGGACTAGCTATCCAAATGCAACAGGTTTTCAAACTTTTCCTGGTGCTTATTGTCCAACCTGTGTATTTGGGACTTAGTGTTGTGGGCCCTAAGAATGTTTTGGAAGTCTTGGGTTGTTTGTTCGTGTTATTTTGTGAAAAATGTGTAACTTTCCAGGTTTGTTTTGTTGTGGCGTGTTGCCACCCCAGTTGGCTACCACATTTTCTTATTTAACTGAATAACTAATAATCTCTTTTTGGGAAAATATCGTATCTATGCAGTTAGTTTGCCCTTTGTGATAATCAACTCATTATGAGTTCAGCATGAGCTGTTGCAACTAGTTGACAATCGCTCATTTCTGAAATTAGTTGCATAAAATACAATTACTCAATTACTTACTTCTCCAAACATATTCAATGTGTGCAAAGTTGCAGCACAAGCAACAAGTAATTGTTGTAATCACAACTGCTGAATTTTTCAAAGCAAAAACATCAGTTCCATTCAAAATATTGTTTGCAACAAATACAAAATAGTCATTTGTGATACAAGTGTGTAAAGTAGATGATTGCGATACAAATGTGATCCTTGCAGCACGAGCCAAAGATAAGTGATGCAAATCACACAAGCAGCAATCACCTACTTCCCAGGAGTGTCACATACTATTGTTTTCAACGCCCATTCTCCCAAAAATAAAAACAAAACAAATGGAGAAAAATAAATGTTTTGGTGACTGGCAAACATATAAGCGCAAAGTATCACATCATCTTCAACCGGAAGTCATAGCATGGTGGTTAAGGTGTTAGTTTTTAAACACGGAGGATAAAGGTAAGATCTCCCAGAACAGAGAAACTTTTATTACCTAACTAAAAAAAAAAAGTGTATCAACAAAAAAAGTAAAATTAAAGGGCATTGTAATGTTTAATGAGACTTAGTGGGCATGCTTGAAAAATGATGTTCAAAATAATGTTGAAATTTCCTTTTTCATATACAGTTAAGAGGCATGAAAACGTCTGTTTTTAAGGTACACGTTGAAAAAAATAGATTATTACTATTCACTGAAGTATGTGTCAACTTCTCTCATTAACAGACGTTTATGAAATAATTAAATAATGAATAGGTGGACTCCCTATATTGTTGTTTATAGGTATCACTGCATAAAATGACCTATTTTCATAGAGAAACTACAGAGTATTGAATATAATATAGAGAACACATATCAAATGGCAAACGGCTTCACTTTTACCATCAAAATACCCTGCCTCATAGGGTACCAACGATTTGTAATTTGACTTTTATCTATGAAATTCGTGTTCATTGTGTTTCTTAATCAATAATTATATTTATTCATTCATTTAATTAAATTATTTGAAATAAAATGTCGGATTATTGCTAATGAGCCCAAATGAGAGGATAGCATATTCGATTTTTGTAAGGTAGGAATAGGAACTATAGTTTCAAAATTTGTGTTATTTTATGTAATGGTGATTAGATGAGCTGTTTCCTCCTCTATTATAAATTTAATACTCTGTGTGTGACACCGTACTTGCATACGTGTAAACGGCTCCGTAAAGAAACAATCGAAATTCTCGTTAAGATATAACTCAATTTCCGCACTAGTGGAGAAATGAAAATTATTTCCGACTGTTCCAAATAGATGAATAAATCTCTCATTTTGCTAACAAAGTCGATTCAATAATAATCACTTTTTGGTGTAAGAGTTCAAAAAAAAAAAAAATCAAACCTTCAGCTATAGTCAGTTTTCTTTCTAAGTCATATTACTATTAAGTATCTTCTTTGGCTCCTCCTGATTTCAATTATTGGTCTACCTGAGTATATTTTTCAATTTAGTTTTTCTTTATGAATTCATCAATCGTTGAATTCAATAGGTTAGCCCAGTGGTGAAAAAAAGATTGTTTGCTAAATGGATCAGCAGTGCATAATTCAGCATTTTCTCTTCGATGCTTCGAAGACTACGTTTCAATCGAATTGGTATGCAGCTAATCGAACTTACATATTATTATACTCAATGAAAAGGTGGGAGCTAGAGTAGGCTTCTGAAAGGATGTACCCTTGATTATCGTATCAGTTGGGCCAGATATTAAACCTGCGAGGGATGAATGTAGTCAAAAATTTGATTTTAAATTCCCAATAGTAAAAATCAGTGATTCCAACAAACATTGGACACTGATTAATTGGGCTACGAGTTGTGCGATTTTTTCTCTCATAGATGGCCTCAGAAATTCTAGTTTTTTCGGTGCATCAAAGCAAAAGTAAGTCCTATGAATAAGATTTGTTAAAGAAACTGTAGAAACAGTAGCCTATCCAACATCAGATTGACTTACCAGATCATGAAATGAAAAACTGTCCGGATCCGCAAATCAAACCCTAGCTTAGAAATAATTTTAAGTAGCACATTTTAAATGGAGAATCTGTCCTAAAAATAAGCCAAATTTTTGAGCATCCTGTATTTTCGGTGCGCAAATACTACTTTCCGTTCCGCACAATATTCTATTATGGAAACGTTCCAAAAAGTGTGGTGTATCCATTTTCGTGCTACTCAATGCGAAATAAAATTGAAAAATTTGAAGAAATTATTCGTATGATTTTGAAGTCTTTCGCTATATTATGGCCAATTAATCAGAGTTTTGAATGGAATATTTTCTTCCTAAAGTATAATATTTTTGCCCGAAAAGAGAATAAAAAAAAATTCGATTCTTCCTTGGCGTCCTTTCCGCTTTTTTTTCTTTTTTTTTTTTTTGTTCGTCAGTCGTCATTCATTCTTTTTTCTTTTCCCAGTCATTTTTTTTCCCTTTTATCAATTTTTCATTCGTAACAGGAATGGATTTTAAATTACCGCTGCTGTATGGAGAAGAGCTGTAATAAAATTTACGAATTACGGCGTAGAAAGTGAGCTGTCACTTAAATCCATTCCTAGTCGACACAGTCAGTAGACATTTTTTTTTTTTTTTCCAATTCATTAATTAAAAGACGGATATCGGATTTTATTTTCGAATTTAAACCGAGCTCTTTTCAGTACCGAAGTTTGAAAGATAGAATAAAAGCTGAAAGGAGAAGAGGTAAAGGTAAAAACAACAAAAATAAACATCGAAGCTTCAAAGTTTGACGATAAAAAACTGTCGTTTTATTATCGCATAAAAAATTTTTTCCGAAGCTACCTTACGCAAATAACGAATGTGTTGTTTTTCTTTATTTTTCCAAAAGGTGAACTCATAGATATTACAGCCGTAGCAAAATGAAGAGATGTAGAGATGTGCATTTGTTTTATTTTTACCCTCTTTTTATTCTTACTTTTAAAATAATTTTCTGTTTTTTTTTGTTTTTTTTATTTTATTTTTATTGAGATTATTTTAGTATCAAACTTGTGATAAATTTCTGCTTTTATCAGATTTTCATTTTATAAGATCGTTCATGTTACGCGACAGTGGAAAGAGTGGCAAATGAGTATTGCTAAACTTAAAAAAAAAAACTATCAAAAAAAACATTGGTTAAAAAAATTTTGGCACATGATCGTAAAATAATTCATAATTTGCATTTATCCTTTTGTAACTTTGTTTTTATGGTGATATTATGATAGTAATTGGTGGAATTGGAACATTTATTAATTTACTACGACAGTATAGGTACATCAACTGCCTAAGAGAATTTTAAGTCTTTAGTAGAACTTTCATTAAATTTTAGTATTTATTTTATTTTTATTTTTTCTTGAATTTTTTAAAATGTTGTCAATGTTATTTTGACAAAAGTTACCTTAAGTTGTTGCCAACTGTACTGAAAATTAAAACAAAACTGTTTAGCACCCGGACCAAGACCAACATAAGTTCTTGTAATCAGACAAAGAGGATGTTCGAAAAATTAATAAGATTTCTGCCTGTTTTAGCTTTTTTTTTTAATGTAATATTGAATGTAGTTCATTCAATGATATAAAGTAAAAACAATTAGGATAGAACCCAGGAACCTCACCACCGAGTATCACCCATTGACTTTTAAGAGATTATCACGTTTTCAAATTTACAACCATGTATTCAAACATAATAAAAATATACAACTAAATGTGAAGAGCAAAACATGTTAACACAATCGTGAGTAAAAATGATCTGATGGAGAATGTATAAAAATTATCTTCAATACAAAAATGAAAAATTACAAGAGGTGGGAGATTTACAAGAAATTGACGTCGAACTTTATAGAAAATTCAGCAAGAGTATTTAGTATTATGATTATGAAAATATATACAACGTGGAGATAATAAGAGAAAATAAAGAAAAATCTTTAGACAATGTAAAATAAACCAGGTAAAGTTCAAAGATGCAAGATTTTGGAAAGTAATGGAGAAAGATTATCTTTAAGGAGAGTTTAATAGGCACGGCAATATGTCAAGAGAAAAGGAAAAAAAAAACGAATATAAACAGATGAATATTTGCCAAAAGTTTCCCCATGGAGTCTTATAATTACAAAAATTTGGAAAATGTAAGTAAGAAGTGTATTCTATTTATTATTAAGTCGGGGTGGTAGCTGTATGCATCACTCTTTGTCTGAATGTAGACCTTTATAGACGCCACTAACTAATATCAACAAATAATACAAAACAAGAATCTAGAGTCAAGGGACGAATAATTAAGTGATGGTATACAAATGTAGAGGAGACACCCAGTCTCAAAAAGCTTCAGTAGTACATAACTTGTGAGTGTGTAGCACATTGAATATTTGGCTATACTTGTTGATTGAGATAAGTTCCCAGACTTAGCATAAGGTTTTGATCGAGTATTTTTGGAAAAAATGTTTACTCATAAAATTATGACTTAAAGACAATCTAAATACAACCAGATATACTCTATCTTCAGGTTGATTGCTCTAACAAACAAGAACAACGCATATAACCTTCGTATTTGAATAAAAATTTGCACTCTTTGTGAAAGCTTTCTGTGACTGCGATTTGAACACATGTCATCAAATTTTCATCTACTGATAAGAATTCACAGGTTTCACACTTCGTAAGAAAGAGAGGAGGACATTGAGAATGAATAATAATAAAAAAATAGTATTGTTCATTTTTTATTTTCTTTAATTTTTGTAATCACTTCATAAACGACGAAACAACATTACTACCTCCACTTTATTTTTCATAACCATTTTCTCCTTCTACTTTTTTATTGCCATTATCTACCCCTTCTCTTACTCTTCACCCTTAAAACATTGGTAAAAATTGGGTGGCGGACACTGTTTCACATTTCGACTCGAGTAGGATTTTCAATGCTAAAACCTGACACCATTGTGGGAATTTACCCCTACGAATTCAGGGCTCAGCCTTGGCCAAAAGATGGGTTTTGACCATTGCCAAACCTTCCGAATTGTCCACTGGACATCAAACAAACATCTTAATGTCCGTATGAATTCATGAAATGATAAATACCGGGTGATGGGGGATCCTACAAAGTGTAGTGTAGAGAATACGAAGGTAATACATACGTATTTAGATACTCGCAGACGCAGCACCAGGGGGCAGCCATTACGCCCCTCTGAAACTAGACATTGAGTAGATTGGCTGCTTACTTCTGCGAAACAATTCAAATCTGTCGAACACGATAAGCGAAATACTTCTTTCCTTTGTTCGTAGGTGTCATCACCAGCCTACAACCATATCCACAGTGCCATGGTTTCCGCTTCTATAAGTGGACAAAATAGTGGTACTCCCAGTCACCGTACTATTCTCCTTCCGGTACCAACTGAACAATAAGTAGGATAGCCAAAAACCAGTGGCATTACATGCGCATAAAGCCATCCCAAAACTTTATGAAAGTTGCATAGACCACCACTGTAACTTCCACTCAACTGGTTGCCAACAGGCAGTTGGTGGAGACAAGGGTATATGACACATGCGGTTACTAAACATGCACAAGAAACAGTATAAATTTTGCGTTTAGTCGAGCATCAAGTTTTGGTATTGATGTGGGTCTTGAAATGTAGTTTTTAGTTTTTCAGAAAATTCGACAACAAGACCGAGACCCTGGTAGGAAACATTGGATTCACGCAGAAACTAACAGCTGATGTCTTTTTTCTTCTTTTTTTTCGTACCTAACTAATGAATAAATACTCATTCATCCCACCAGATTTAATTCTTTTCGGCTTTCCCTCTCATCCTGCTGCGGCGTTTTTTACTGTAGGCTACACCGCTATATCATTGTACACCTCCCAAGCCCAACTCTCGCCGGAAAAGGTTGCGCAACGATTGAGAAACCGAACAGCTTCGATAAATCCTTCGTTCCAGCTGTTGGCTTCGTTAATCTCCTTGGTCACGTTCTCAGCGTACTCTTTTCCAAAAACAAAAAACTACCAACGACAAAAAAGTAAAAACCTGGCCACCATTTTCCAGCAACGATACAGCCAGCGAACCGAATCAATGGCGTCTCACTTCCAAAGAATTCGTGCCGCAAATTTGGCATTTAACTCACGTTGGCGTTCGACTGCGTCGGGTCGAATTTTTAAATTACGTTTTCCTAATTAGCGATTTGCCGTTTTGTAACGGAGGTCAGCACGGCTGTAGGCGAATGCCAGCCCAAACCGTTTTGCTGGCATTCGCACACGTCCACAATTCGCAGCCCATTCGTTGACGCAGCCATCATCCTTCAGTCAACTGTTCGCAACAAATTATATTATAAGCTCGATTTTCGACGATAAAGTCGCCGAGAGTTGGAAAAGTCATTTGTCACGGTTAGGTAGTTTACATTTCACTTTCGTAAAATTGATTCACATTTTCTCGTTACCGAACGACGAAAATCCTTTCAATGTCGTCGTTTCATTAGGCCTATTTGTAAATTTTGTTTTTTTCTTTTTCAAAGATACCAGATTTTATTGAGCGCGAAAATTCTCCCAATTTTTGTACGTCTACTGCGAAAAGGCAACTTACTTTAACAGAGAAAACAAAATGAGTTTAAAATTAATTTAATTGAACTCGGTTTCTGCATTTTTTTACTTCTTTATTCTCTCCGTTTTCGACGATTCTCGTAAGATTTATTCGGATTTTCTTAGCAGCCTGAAATTGCGGTTAGAGCCCATTCAACGGGGCACACAATGAGTAGGTAGCCTACGTACTTACACAAAACACAAGTTTTATAGAAAATAAAAGTGCTCGTTATTCGGTATTCGGTTAGTTTCGAATGAGGTTTTTGCAAAATTATTCGAAGGTTTCGCCAAATTATTCGCCTACGAAGTGGCATCACCTTGAATCTAAATCTGTAATTTTCGAAATAACATTTTGAAAAGACAAAAAAAAAACAAAAAAACAAACAAACAAACGAGGAATTGTATCATCCCATCGCCATTAATTTCTCATATATATTCTTAACGGAAACATAAACTGAAAAGAAAAAGGGGCGGGACGAAAACCGTTCCAATATTGGGTAAACGTATCAGATACTTAATTTATTACATATTTTATTATTTAAATGGCTGGTACGTTTAAATTTTTTAAATTTCTTAAATTTTATAAAAATTACATAATTAAAATTGTAGGTACCTAAATAAATTTGAAAAATCATTTCAAATTAAAATTTATGGAGTCGAATTATGATCAATGGTCCTCCATGTTATTATTTGTTACATCAAAAAGTCTATGGAACCAATCTTTGATTTTACTTGGACTTTTTTTTCATCTGACTCAAAATAATAACTTCACAAAAGGTGTTCCCAAAATGGGGTACTCCCTTCCTAATAAGGAGTACCTCATTTTCCTTATATGAAGTGCGTGAAAATTTATACAAAACATCCAAACTAAAGTTATAAAAATTAATTATTATTTTTTACAAACGCTACAAATGCTACATATTACATTTTGTTATCAACATAAATAATTGGCTCTTAATTTTCATTTAATGAAAATAAAAAATTCCTAAAATCGAATGAATCAACTTAATGGATTGAAAATTCCTACTTGGAAATAGAAGTCAAATGTTCAAATTATTCGTTGATATTTATCATATTTCAAAATGTCAATTTACTTATTAGTATTTGGTCCAAAAGTTATGATAAACTGCAAAAAAATTAAAATCCAAAAGGCAAACTCATAACAGGCGGTTTCTTTAAATTTTTTTGTGGATTGGTACAATAGAATAATCTTATTAAGTATTCTAAATTGTTATCCATAGCAGACAGTGTTAATAGTTCCAAAAAAAAACAATGGTACCCCATATTTGGTGCATACCTACCCCATAATCGGTACATTTACCATAATGTTAAAAAAAAAGAGAGCTAGCGCAGTGATACTTCATTAGAAAACCCAGTTTGCCAATTTTCATTGACAGTATTTAAAAAAATAAAAAAATAAAACCGAGGTAAATTAATGGAATACAAAAAAATATGTTTGTAACCCCTCCCTTGTGCCGTAAATAAAAAACAGATACTTTAATCACAATTCATTCGATTTGCTGTTCTCCAGCAATTTTTAATTCTTCTCTGAAACTGCTCAGCCAATATGCATAAAAATTCTATCAAACTTTCATTCGTATGATGTCAAACTTTTTCGAAAATTTAAGCCTAATCCCTTTCGTAGTTTTCTCAAAGTCGTGAACGAAAGTTTTTTTCTAGTTTTATAAAGACCTACCAGACGAATAGGCACCAAACTTCTAACAGACTTGCACGTAATTATGTGTGAAAAATACATAGTACAAAATTGTAACCCGATTCGTCCAGTAATTTCTTCAAAATCGTGGAAAAACCACTTTTTCATCCATTTTTTCTGTTTCAATATTTTCGAAGTGAAAATTACAAAATCAAGACTTGTGCGTGAAAATAATTGGGTAACTGGGCATACAGTAGCGTGACCAAGAGTAACTTAATTTTTTCCGAACTAAGGTTGCTTTTTGCATACAGGTTGATGGTTACCTATATAATACCTATATATGTTAAGGAGGAAAATATAAATTGAAAAATTTAAAGAAAAAAATAATAGCTATAAATAAAAAATAAAATAAAAATAAAAAAAGAGGTGGAAAAAAATCAATAGATACGAATGCGGGAATGTAGGTACGTAGGCCTTTAATATGAAAAATAGGTGAAACGATGGGTTAGAAAAACTTGAGCTTAAAAGACCGAAGGGCTTTTCCATTCGACAAAGGTTTTATATACGCGCCATTTCCAGTGTTCGAATTACAGTCGGATTTATCTTTCGCTGACGTGATATTTATTTAACCCACTCATAGGGTGAATGAAAGCCAGAGCGAGAGGGTGAGACAGAGAGAGTATATCGAACACAAAAACTGTCTCGAATAGTACACCTTAATTTAACCAAACTATAGCCTAAGTCCAAAAATGCTAGTATTCAGGAGAGTGAAAAGAAAGTTCAGAATGTAGATATTTTACAGTTTTTGCAATGAGATGTGGAACCAATTATAGTATTAATAAGAGGAACCAAATAAAGACATTCTTTACCAAAAAAATTGAAATTCCATTATTTTCCTTCAAATTAAGGGACGAAATCGTATAACATGAGCAATAATTGTATGTGGGCATGTGTAAACGCGTTGTGAAAAACTAGACCGACGATGTTGCTAAAAAATACAATATAGAGGTATTTAGGTATGAAAAATTGATCTAAGTAGATCTTAAGTTTGAGAAAATTCGTTGAAGAGATATATGAGAATCTCAGTCTATCCATGTGCAGCAACTGATAACAACGAACAATGAAAAATTGATTAACCCTAAAAGTAACTGATAAGAAAGATTTTATTAGTGAATTTTGTTAGGCCTAAACTGCTTATGACTATTAAGATTTATGACTAATGAAGTGTGAGTTAAATATAGCGATCCTAATTCTCGAGATGTACGAAGGTCCAAGTCGCTGGCTCCTCACCTGATGCAAATCTCAATCAAACCGTAATAATTCGTTTGTGCTTCGTTTGTGCACGTTTGTACTCATACTTTTTTCATTTGTGCTCAATTCCATGAGAAGTTATTAGCAAAACAAAAAAAGTAGGTCAGTGAGGAGCCAGAGACATGTAGCCCCCCAAGATTGAATTTTCACTCCCAGTTGGTACCATTTGTTTGTGCTTCGTTTTTGCACGTTTGTGCACGCATTATTGTCGTTTGTGCTCAAACCCCCAGTGCCACAGGGGGGTTTGAAGTTTTATATATGATGGATTTTGAAAATGGACCGATTTTGGTGAAACTGGTACCAAATGTTTGTGCTTCGATTGTGCTTCAAGAATATACCACTCGCAACTTTTTAATTCAATCCTGTCAACCCCTATATAATATAAACAGTGTATGAGGGGATCAAAATTCAAAATGGTCATCATATTTTGAATGAAAATTGTGGGTCTGGTATGGGGAATTTTTCAATTTTTATTGGCCTGTGTTACTCACCTTGAAAATACAAATTTTAATTTGAGCACAAACGTGCACAAACGAAGCACAAACGAATTATTATGGTTTGATTGAGATTTGCATCAGGTGAGGAGCCAGCGACATGAACCTGATGTAGGAATACCATAATACTGAAGTACATACCTAATAAATAAATTTCTGAAATTCTCCAACTTGATTAAAATTAACAAAATTTTCTCTTCTTCCGCATCCAAGCAAAGCTCCGGAACCAGGTACTATTATTGAACAGAATTATCTTCTAAAGATATATTAGGTTCCACATAAGTTACTTTAGCACCGAGTAATGAATGAAAGAAAGTGAAATTAGCTTAACTTGGATTTGAAATAGTTCTACGTAATAAAATAAATTAAAATTAGTGGAGTTAAGTTACTTTTGCATGAATTTACTCTTTCATCCCGGAAAGTAAATCATTTTTAAAAAGCTTGTATGTACGGCACTATTCGGCAGTTTTGAGTTCAACATTGAGTGTGATAGAAGAAAACCAATTCTAGAAGCTGAAAAATGATTATATCTCAATTGATCATTCTTCACCATAAAAATTGCTTTGAAAAATAAATGATATGTCCGCAGAAGCATTTGACTTTCAGCCAAAAATGTTTCAGCCTGATTTTTTCACATTTTCTTTTTTTGAAGAGAGAAAATTTTTGGAAGAAAATGTTTGGAAAATCTCTTCCCTGGGTAACCTTAGCGAATTGAATAATATTCTAAATTTCTTTTTGCATTTCTCAAAAACAGGTCCTTTGATTGAAAGCGGTTATAATTAGTTCCACAAAATATCGTTTCGTACGTATGCCTGTTGCACTGCACAAACTTATTTTTTACCATTAAGTATTCTGTTATTATTATAATGTTCTGTTTTGTTTCAAAGTTATATTTTTAACAAAAAAAAAAAACTTTTTCTTAATTCCCAGATGAAACATTTTGTTTACAAAACACACGACCAACCTATTCTTCATTTGTACGTATTTTTATGTGTATTCCAGTATGTGTGCGTGATAGTGTGCATGTGTGTGTACATGTGCGTGTATCACAATGCATTTCTTTCAGTTTTCAAGTGGTAACATTTATACAATCCCAGGAAGACCAAAAGAAACTTAAAATTGAAATAGCTTTCGCCTTTGTTTCCTCAAAGAACAGAAAACTGAAATAAAGAAAAGAAAAGGAAAAAAAACAACGACCGCTTCGCTTCTTTAATGAGAGTATAATGAAACAACCTTTCAGCAGTGAGGATTTGTATACTGTTTTTCGAGTGGAAGACCAAAAATGCCAACAAGAGAAAAAAGAAAAGCTGATGGAAAACGAGGGGCAGATGAAAAGGGGAGCAGATGATGGAGAAAAAATGAGCGAAAATCTCAGCTCTATGTGTAACAACTCGTATACATTTGAAAGTTTTTTTGTTTTTAGCTGCGCTTCGCATTATCAGTGTGTATGTGTGGGATGCCATTATATTACATGTTGTAGACCAAATTTCACTTTTGTCACATATTTTCAACTCTGATCTGACATTTCATTAGGAAAATATTCGACCTGTGAGCGTGTCTGCGTATGTGCGTGCATTCGTTTGCGGCACAATTCGCAAAAATCATGCCCCATTTTGCTATCGTCTCTGTCACTATTATTCTTGACACTGTCTCATAATTTACGTTCCTTATTTCTGACAATTTCAAACGAAGCTCTTTGAACGATGAATGTCTCATAATTTATTTGACACGATGGAAACGATCTGTGGTTGTAATCTGCACTGATATGTTTGACTTACAGTGAAATGATACCTAAGGTTGCTCGTACGTAACTTGTTCAGACACAATTATTAAACGGCATTGAACCATTTAATGGTACCTACCTGAGCTTATATTTGAGCGACACATTTCCACACTAGCATTTTTATACGCGTATCCTATCGAAAGATGTGCCACTTCTTTTAGGACAAATTAGAACTGGCAGAGGGTTTGAGGGAAAATCAAAAGAAAGTATAAAAAGTATGTTGAGTGCACATAATATGGTAACCACTGTGGTATACCAGATGGGGTAACTCCGTGCCTACTTCAACCAAATCTAAATCAACACAAAATCACACATTTTGAACTCATCAACAGACTAAAGTACGATGTGACGATGAAATAACATACGTGAGTTTAGTTTTAGTCATAAGATAGTTATGGGTAACGAGCTAAAAGTTCGGAATCATTTCACCAAAATCTCCGTAGGTACTTTAGCACTCTCGCTGCCATGTGTGCACCTGTGCACACAAATCTGATTGGTATTCACGCCATGTATGCTGTATTGCACACAGATCATACCAACATATGTTTAATTGTGTGCTGTAGAGAACACAGTTTACATTAAAATCAATGTGATTTTCAGATTCTACTGGCTTGAATACATCTAACTCTGGAATAGCAGAGAAATTTGGCAACATAGTAACAAAATATGCGTGTTTCAAGAATGCCATAGAATAGCATGTGAAAAGTACCTTTTAAGCTTAGTACATTGATTATTTTTCAATTGTTCAGGCATTCCCAATGGTCTAATCAGTTTCTTAATATTGTATTTACCACCTAGATTGCTCATGGGTGGAAGTATGTTTTTAGCTCTTCAGGCCATGTGTGCTATATTGCACACGGGTGAAAACCTCCCTTACACAGGATGGTATGATGAAAAAATTATAAATATATGTTATCTAGACCCTTTTGAATGAGATTCAAACTTTGGCTCAAAAAATTTTTTTACTGATTTTGGTGAAACCCTGTTTGGCAGCGAGAGTGTTAGAATAATTTGAATGTGTTTGAAAGGACCAGAAACAGGCTATCTGTTGAAGATATTTTACCTCAACATCAATACTATACCACTAAAAAAACTATATTTCCCTCCCTCGGGGTTGCCCTAATTACCCTTCTAACAACTGCACATGGTGCTAATGAAAACAACCATTGGTGAAATCAAAAACCCTCGTGTGTTACACATAAATATCACTCTACCATAGTTACTACATATCATTTTTTGAGTTTGACTTCATGTATCTATCTATACTAATATATAAAATTGTTCCGTATGTATGTGTATAATGAGTAATCTTTAAAACTATTGAACCAATTTGTTTTATTCTTCTATCATTACCAAGCTCATTTTCTTACCGATAAAATAGGCTACCTATTATTATGATCCACTGATAATAACCTCAGCAGTACTGTAAAATATGTATATTTTTAATAATTTTAATTATTTCAGTTATCGTCAGTTGACGGATTAAAGAATGATGGAACAAATGAGAAATGGAAAAAATATTGCTATCTCTGTCAACCCTTTTACTACACTTTATCTTTTTCTCTCTCTTTCTTTCTCCATAATACTACAGTTTGAGTTTGATATTTCTTTTCAAATTAAAGAAATGGTTAACTAAAATTTGATGGCCAATAAATTCTCTACAATTGGTAGTATTTTGGTGTGGGAGTTTTTATCATTCCAGATTTAAGATGGAAATAGATGGCGCTTAAAATAAGTGATCATTGAGGTAAGAGTAAGACCCACATTCCTTATTGGATGAGGTTGAAGAGTTAATAATGCGTACTTTAATTTGGTTTCAGTTTGAATTATTGAATACTGCTAATGGTTTTTTTTTTTTTTTTTTTTTTTGTAAATTTGAAGACAAATGAGAATGACCTCTGAATAAATCTCAAAAAAAGTATTCCCATTATTATAATAAATACCTTAATTTCAGCTTTGAAATTGTATGAGATCATACGCGTTATAATTTTATACTTATTTATAAAAAAATTAAAACGTAAAAAATAGTAGAATTATTGATAAAATGGCCCCCTACTTCTACTCCTGCGATTGAGCCAAGGGAAGTTGGCACTAAGGGGGGCCGGTAAATTATAATTATTATTAATTCAGTTACATATATTGTGAACTCAACTTACTATGAGACCCTTGATGTAATATGCTTACAAAAGAAGCGGTCTCTTCAATTATTTAGAAATCCAGAAAATCGTTATCTGAATTATCGTGTGGATTACTATAATTTACGTATGCGTAATTAAAACTGACGTGGTCCAATGAGAATTTGGAAAATGCCGTGATTTTGCTGACACGCGATAAATAGTGTTTTCTAAAAGAATGTTGAATATTAATTCGAGTTGGTAAATACTTAGGTATATAATTATTGTTTTTTGGAGTAATTAGAAAGGGATTAAGATGATTACATAGGAAGGTTGGATGAGTGAGAGAGATGTAGACATAGGCTATTTTGTTACATTTTTTGATCTATACGTGCCTACGTGGCACCAGAATGTAAGATGCCCATAACGTGATCAAATCAGAATGATATATAAGATTAATGATTATAAAGAGTGTAAAAATAATTATATTGATGTGAATTATACACTATGAGGAGAAATATATTATTACACAAGTTACATAGGATATACCATGAGATTACGATTCCACACTGTATTTTTTCAACTTTTTTTCACCCTCTCTTTCGTTGAATAAATTGTCATTGATTTGATAGGGAGATTGGAAGTAACGTAAATGACATAATTTAATGATTTGCATTTACAGCAAATTAAATACTGTAGGTATTATCTCTGGAGTTATACCAAATAATAATTTTCGTTTCAAGATTTTTACTTCATTATGACCCTCTTCTATAAGATAAGTTTTCATAAAACTTCTTACATTTATTGGTCACCTATTATCATAATATAAGGGAAAATGTTTGATTTTGACTATAAGTTAGGCATTCGTTCTTAATTTACTTTCGATTTTTACTTTAAGGACTCACTGAACATACTGTCCAACCTTCCCTAACCGTTAGCACCTTGAAAGAAGAAATTAAATATTTTATCCTTCATTCGAACGTAGATTTTATTGTAAATAAATCATATATTCTACACTATTCGTGCTGTGTTACCTGTTTAATATTCAGAAATTTTTAAATTCATTTCATATCCAAAGCGTAACTGACTGGATGTTGGAACAATTATTCAGGAAATAATCCATAAAATTATCTTTTTTTTTTAATTTCTTAATTTTCATTAAAAAAAAATTAAAGATGAATAAAACCGGTCCTGCTTAAATAATATCATCTCATTTTATTAGTATTCTTACGATTTTTGAAGACACACGATTCCAGCTTAGCTTCACTGGTACGGGATTTTTTTTGGGGGATTCTCCTATCTATACCCTCAGATCTTCCCCATTAATGAAGGAATCAAATTATGAATGTCGCATTGTAAAGGCGACGCTATTTAGCGTCTTCGTAATCTGTAAAATAGCGTATTAAGAAGTTTCAAAAGGTGACTTTTCTTTTCTTATGATTCTATATGATCTTCAGAGAACGTAGAAGAGTAGAAAATTACGTACATATATACATAGACTACATACGAATTGTACAACTTGAAATAAGTAGGTACGTTTAATCGAATCGCTTTTCTGCGAGTGGTATCGAATACAAAAGTTGAAGTGAATCGAAAAATTTAACGCATATGAAATGGGAAACAGTAGTTTACACGATAAAGTTTTGAATTCTCATTTCGGTTAAGTTTGTTGGGTGCAAAATTTTGGAAAATGTTTGCATAATACGATTCACTGGCGTAACTTTTCACTTAATATTATTTCGAGAGTTGAAAAAAGTATAGAAAGTTTCGAATTCCTATTTCTATATTGTTGGAGTTATTGTTTTTTTGTTGAGACGTCCATTTTTTTCGATGCCAAACTGAACCATATCATGATGAAAATACGATAATTAATTAGGTAAGTGTATATTTGAGGATTAAACATTTTTCTTAAGCTACAAGATTTTTATTTTTTCTTCCATCGTTCAAAAAACTTATTTTTACAACGAAAATAGCACCTAGATATAAGAAATGATGACTTGGAAATAATAATTATGTATGCATCCACTATCTGTCAGTTAAATTGTGCGTTCTACCCTTAATTTTGGAAAATTTACAATACCTCAGAAGATCAGACTTCAAATAAGATATTAATCCATTATTATTGCTTCGTTAATTATCGTTCTGATATAAAATAAGATAGTAAAATTATGACACAATGGTAACAAAAATTTAAATTATATATTAGACTATATTAGTTTAAGTGAAGCCTATTTCTTCAACAGCTGGACATAAACCATATAGGTATAATATTTTATGAAAAGTTATTTCAAGATAGATTTTCTTTAGATTAATGCAAGTCTGATAAAAGTTTGATGTTTATTTGTGATTTTCGCCAGTAGAATTATTCACTAGGCTTTTCAAAAATCAGAAAAACAGACAATGAAAACGAACACTGTGTGTACTGCTGAGAGGGAATTTATTCGTCTTGAAGATTTTTTTAAAGCCAAAACGTGGTTGGTAGCATGTAAGGCCATCAAATAGGGGTGAAAGTCTCAATAATTATTATAATATTATAGCCTTACTTAGACTTATATTGGGGGACCGTGTTTCAGAATATATTTTTGGCTAGCCAACTCAACTTGGGTATTTTCAAGTGCACTCTGGAAGAGATTTTTCAATAGTCTAGTGTGGTATATGACACCAGGGGGCATATCTTGGGAAGAAACGCGCCACAAAATCAATCCAATACCACGTATCGTACATAAACCTCGAGTGACACCATCAACTACATCTGATAGAGACTAAAATCTTAGCCTAGCCCTGCACAGCCTTGCCACAGTCTGTAGTATCACCACTTTAACCATGCATCTAGATTAAATTAATAATACTAAAAAGGCTGGGCATTCGTGAGAAACTGCTATTTGAAGAAACTGGGGATCAACAAACACGAAGAGTAAATACACGGAGTTTAGCCCATTGTCTCAAGTGAGTAAATCTATTATAAAAGACATCTTGTAATTATAAAAACTTCGGATAGACATAAATAATAAAAATACAAAAATAAGATGACTGGAACAAAGACAACGTTGCCTGGTAGAAAGATAAACGCTTGTTGAACCAAGCAGCAGAAAAAAGTTACATGGAGATAGAGAAATTAGCTGTTTAGTGAAAAAATTAATGGTGGGAGAGTAAAAACCAATTATTATTAAATAGAGATGGTATGTGGTATATGAACTTATTATTATTTACTGTACCAGGGAGTATCATCCATTGATAGAGTGAAGGGATTATTGGGAAATTTATTATTTTAATCTAATTTATTATTATTAATTATTATTATTACGTATTATTATTATTATTATTATTATTATTATGTCACCTAGGTCAGTGGGAATTTTTAAATTTAAGTTTATTCAGCATCCGAGGATGCGGAAAAAATTAAATTTATTTGTTATTAAAACACCCAAGGATGTTGACAATTTTTATTTGTTTTATTTTTATGAATGGCAAGCCCTACCCCTCACCGAATTGAGATGTATAAGAAATTAAAGTATTTGTTAAATGAGTTGACTATCGTACATTTGCAGATGACATAGCCCTATGTTGGTGGAAATCTATAGGAGATAGCCGCGATGGCGGATAAACTGCAAGGTAAATGCAGGCAACAAAAACAAAAATAATATCCAATGCGGAGGCAACGAAAAATTTATAAATAATATAAAACTGTAAAAAATGTTGGAATACAAGTACCCTGCTCAAATTAAAGCAACTTCGTAATGTTAAATGCAATTATCATTGTCATGTCTCTCCATATTAATGGTTTGATCTGAATTTTTTTGGTCTCATTATCATAATATATTACGGAGCTGATAATTAGCCTAAAAATATAATTTTCTCTTTCATAATTTACCCCACCAAGTTTTGCCAACTTAAGGAAGTTATATAATTGAAGCAATAATTGGTAAAAAAATTGTATAGAACTCTGTCAAATAAACTGAAGGTTTTACACCACATAATCTGCAACCTTTATTTCCACAAAAAATAGAAGAATGCCAAGTAAAAAATAGAACCATGGGTATGAGGGAAATAAACTATACCGCAGTTCTATGAACTCGCTATTTTCTTTTTGTAAGATCACATCGTGTTTTACCTAATTGTGTTATGTGTTTTTTACGGGACACTTTCCTCATCCTCTCGGAGTACCAACGTCTGGGCTAAGGCTAATAATATTTTGCGTTAAACCACTTTCAATTTCAAAGATAAACCAAAAAAAAAAAAAAAAAAATCAGAAAATTAACCAACTCTAAACCATTATTCTTACTCCGCTGGTTAAGCAGTCTTGTTTATATTACGACGAAAGGAAATAAAAGAAAACTTGGAAACAAAACTGACGTAAACCCTTAATCCTGCCCCATTTCTCTCCTCATTTTTTTGCCAATCTGTTCCTCCAGATCGTTGTCTATTTCTACTCGTCAAAAAAATGTCTTACACTTCTATTCTCATTCGCTTCGTCACTCCCTCAACCCCTCACCCACTCTCCCCATAAAGTTACTATCGTTTATTTGCCAACCTAAGTACGTCGTTTTTCATTTTCAGATATTTTCTCGCTCATCGGTTTTACATGCATTTGGAACGAGCTTTGTTTATAATTTAAATATTTCCAAGTCGCTGATCTTCAACAACGTTGTTCTTCTTTTCCTAAAATTTCGTTGCTAAAATTCAAATCTTGGCGCTCATTCGTGAAGAGTAGATCGAAAAAAACAGTCAAAATCTGAGGCAGAAGAGTGAAAAAAATAAAAAATCTTTGCGTGCCTCGACGTTTTAAAAATAACCGTACGAGTGTCTGTCGACAAGCAAACTTTATTCTCAACCCCCCTCCACAAATTCATCCCTAAAAGAGAGAGAGAAAAGAATGAGAGGAAAAAAAGTCTAAATACGAAAGGGTAGCTTTGGTTGTGTGTGTTTGTGTGTGTGTGTGTGTGTGGGTGTGTGTGTATAACGTACAGCTACGGTGTACATCATTTTCCTTTTTATCAGCTTCAGGATTATTTCGCCTTTAATCGGAAAGATAAACAGGAATTGTTTGTTTTTTGAACAGATGGCGTACTCGCCGTATAAATAAATGTTTGAAAATTTCGCTGTTTGATTTCGTAATATCGTATATCTTGGAAAATATATACTTTACGGGTAAATAGAAATTCGTCTTTTTTTTTTTTTCAAATTATTTTTTTCTTTCGTTTTTTGTTGAAACAAGTGATCTGGTAAATGAAATTTAAAAATATCATAATATTGTCAAAGGGAAAAGTTAAACGATGCGAGCTGACGAATACACATCGGCCATTCGTGTAATGTTTTTTTTTTTTATTATTGTTATTTTCCTAGTTTTTCTTAACGTCGATTCGAATGTATTTTGTTTGCAGGCGAATCCCGACAACATGATTTCGATGAATTTTTACAACGAATTATGAAACCTATGAAATGTCAAGTTGCCCGTTTAGTCGAGGAAATGCAGAGACATCAAGTTTTCGTGAAAAACATCGACAAAGTTCCGTCCAGTTCGCTTCGGATATCGAAGACATTTCGACATTGAATTCGAAGCACCTGAATGAGGCGGTATCTATTTTGAGCAATCCGTCGGTAAGTGAACGAATTTTCGTATTTTCTCCAGATTTCATTTTGTCCTTGTTGATCTGCTGAACTTTATTTACGTACATATTTTTTTTAATTTCTTAAAACTGGAATAGAAAAAAAAGTTAAGGTCCACCAAAAACTCCGAATAATTTTCAACTGAATCTTCAAAGTAGAATATCTAAACTCAGTTTTCAGAAGGAAAAACATAGACTGATAATTTTGGAACAAAAATGCATATTTTCAACTTTAGGTTTAATATCTACACCTGGGTGGCTTCATGTACGAAGAGTAACAGTTGCAGTGAGATCAAATATAGTAGGCTCCACTGACGCATACGGCCTACTCAAAAATTCAAAAATTAACTAATAATAAATATACTTTTGAAAAAAACCCCTTTCAAAATTATTTTTCGATGGATTTAGATTTAACACTTTGTAAAATTCTCTCGTAGCCTAAAACTTTAGGCTACGTGTATATTTTTGTCCGTTTTTTCCCAAATTTCTACTAAATTATTATTCTCTGTTTTCTATACACATCTCCGCGAACTGGCATCTTTATTCTGTTCATACATTTCATACTCAATCATTTCATCTTTTTCACTTTTTTTCTTGTCTCTCACTTCTTTCTGTACTTTTTCATCTTTCTTATCTTTCAGCCGTTACTTCAGTTTCATTCTCTTCACTCCTCGAAGATACTCCCGTGGTTCTACCTGCAATAAATACGTTCGTCTATCTTTTGACTTTCCTCTTCCCATCCTCTGCAGTTGTTGCCTTGGCTACTGCCGAGGAATCGGAAATCCAACCAATAGTAATTTTTTCTATATTCCTACACCAACTCTTTTTCCCTCTCTCTTTTTCTACAAAAATCTCGCTTCTAGATAATTATTATAAACTTATTTTTATTCATCTCTCACTCTTGTTTCCATGCTCTGTGCAAGTGCACATCATATATTACTGTACTTGTCTGTCTTATACAGACTAAAATTTTATATGACAATATTTTTTATGTAGTTAAAAATGTTTACTGGTTTCTATTTGAATATTACATATATGTGTTTTTTATACTAATGATGTGTTGATTTCCTTTTAATAAGCAATGGGTAGTTTTTGTTTTGTGTGGTCCATGGATTCTGAATTAATGATATTTTGGGTGAATTTTTCTGCGGATTTGGAAATAGCCAATTTATAGGGAAATAGAATTTATTCTCAGACATGGTTGAAATTTGAGTCAACGGATACCTGGTAGGCTATTTAGGTTTGGGTGGTGATAATTCTGTGGCCACCATCTAGTGTAGGTGACTTATTCCAAGGTTCGTGTCAATGGTAGTAACACCATTTAATCTGTCACCTGTTAAACCATTTTTTGAGATATTAAAGTGGTAAAATTTTTAAGAACACAACAAAAGTGCCTTTCCTTACATTTTTCATCAAATAATCCGGTAGTATTTTTAGCTTAATCCTGTGAAAAAAAAAAGGAGAAAGATAAGCATGAACCGTATTGATTTTTGCACTTTTAAAGGTAATTGGGAGGTTCACTCAAGAAAAAAAAGTAGCCAATATAATTTATTATATTTTAATATAATATACTATATTTTGTTAAATTGTACATTAAAACAATGGAACAAATAGGAAATCTAATCTTTTCCACGGCATTACCCTGGAAACAAACTTGAAATACTGATTTTATTCAAAAAAAAAATTAGATTTCCAATTTGTTGCATATTTTTATCTACAATTTAACAAAATACATATTGTGGTAACTTCCTACCAGTGGTGACAGGTGTATTACAGCACTCGCTGGTAGGTTGTGTGGCCTATCCCTACATCATGTAGGGCAAACACACTTTTTAGTTCACGGGCTATTGGTACACCACCACTAGTCTAATTTTAACACTGAACTAGGCTCACACACATACAAAGTCAGATTGTAGTTGTACACATGCTCATACCAAATTATCCTGCACATAATATGATAAATTATATTAAATGTTTTATTTTAAAATGTTATTACGTTTTTTGGTTTATCTGTTCCAATCAGGCTGGGCCAAATTGAAACAAATTAAGTGGCAAATAGTTTACTGCATTTCAAAAAATAGTCCAAACAATAAGCTAAATCTTTTCACCAAAAAATAAAAAAGCGTATCGAGTTGACTAGATAGGTTAAGTATCTGGGACTCCGTAGAGTCACCTTAATAATTTATAATTTTAACCAATCGTAACAATCCTAACACTTATGAAAATTTTTGAATACCTCATTCTCATTTCCACTCTCACCCCATGTCAGCATTCTCTCATTCTGCTCAATATTTCAAACTGTTATGATAAGTGTGGCGATATTTTATCAATGGAGGATAAGTGTGTCATGTGATCGCAACTGTCCATCAAGTAGTCAGAATATATCCTACTTGTGAGGACTTTTTGGTTCACAGGCTGTTGTGTCGACACAGTTCAATTTTATATGCACACACTCAGCTTTGGGGAACACCCATAGTAAGTAATTAATACGTATTATGTACCAAAACTGAATTTCACATTCATCCCAAACACCATAATATTACTGTTAAATCCACTTATTGTTATTGCGGTAATGTAATTATTGGACCTTGGGGGCAATATGTCCATTAAGTACTTAATAGATGAAATGAAAAGATAAGTTAATTAAGTAATTTATGTAAAACACTCCTGTACCACATCAAGTAACTATTTATTATATATACAATAACAAAGATATGTTAACTCTACAAACACCAAAAAGTAAAATGAATAATTAAAACATATCGAGGGAGTTGTTAGTAGTTATGATATATTATATCAGTGTAGCCAACAAATGCACAAGCAATCAGTATGACTCCAACAGTAATAAACTGCCTGTCTATTGTTATAAAAACACTCTGGTTCTAATCTTTCATATCTAAATGTACCTTTAGAGATTAAAGCAGGGTTTAAACTCTCTTCTCTGTTCTCTAATCTCACAATATACCTCAGAAAATTTTAACTTTTAGAGAATAACACCTGTATTCTAAAACAATACCTAAGTACAGATTTGCTATTTAATTAATATTTTATCTATGACTCCCATGTGTAAGTATATATAAGTCTGTCTTAACCATAAGAAACGTTCTAGAATAAGGGTGTAAATCAAGAGGAACTGTATAAACAATAATACTGTGTTTCCCTTTAATAAACTTTACAAGTATTAGATCATAGAGAAAAAAATCAACAAGTATAAAACATCCATAAGTCACTAATTATTTAGTAAATAAAAATTCCGTTATTGTTATTGATTTCCGACGTAAAACGTGAATGAACATGTCCAGATTTTATTTGTTAGCTGCCTATTTTTCCTTTCATTTTCGTTAGTTGTGTTATATTTTTCAAATAGGGCGGAGTAGCTATATGCAATGACCTCAAATACTAGACGTGATTTAACTTTAAAAGAAAAACTCGTGTTCTTAAAAAATTTTGATTTGCTTTATAAAGTGAGCAGATGAAAGCGGGATATGCACAAATTACATAATGACTAAATAGCAACAATATTTTGCCGACGTTAAACAATTAAAATTTTTTTGTCAACTCCCTCGCATTATGTTATAGGTTATTTTATAATATTATGGATATAATAAAGTCCAAGCGCTGTGACAATAAACGGATTTCATCGCACGAAAAGTATTTATAACTTATCAACTATCTCCACCCACTTCAAAAGGTATCAGCACAACAATAATCTTACAATAAGTTAAGAAATGCAAACTCTTCCCGCCAATGTCTCATGACCAAAATCACAAAATAAACGTTAAAAAAATGAAAAAGAAGAAACCTGCCACTGTGACGATCTGAAATCAACAACCCTTAAGTATAGAGCAACTTTTCTGCCATGACACCGTGGGAATGGTTAGTGAAATACCAAGAAACCTGTATTAAAAAACCAAGCACCTTCATAATTCGTAACAGATAACAACCAAACTCGGTTTTAGTACACCTAGATGTTATTACAAGAACTACTCATAAGAACTACTTCATCTTCCATAGCGTTATTAATGGCAACAAAAGTGTATAAAAAATATAAAAATACTCCTATTTACATTTAGAAATTGTATAACACAGAAGTTGTACCGTAATTTGTATGTTCCTAAAGATCAAAATCCTCCAGTTGCTTCTCAGTCTCTGCTCTAAATATCCAGTAGACCGTTAGAAAAACCGAATACTTATTACCAGCTCCATATAGGACTCCAGAAATCACATCGTTAGATAAATTTGGAATCCACACTTAATTTAGACCAGACTAGCTTCAGATTCAACACGAATTTTTTAAAAACTCCGTTTTGTAATACGAAACTAGGAAAATGCCAAGTAAAAATTATTGTTCATTACATAGTTGGAAAGAGATAAATACTGCCATAGGTGTCGCCGAGAAACATGAGTCATTTGCAATTCAGGCTGGTATCTGATTGCAAAGAGAGAGAAATAATTATGTACTTTTCACTGGAGGAACAAGGATAGAAAATTAGAAAAATTTTCTCACCAGAGTCAAGCACACATTGATTTTTTGAAATACTTGGAGCATCTTCTGAAACTGCTACCCAACACCTACGTTTAAAAAATTATTCTCGCTGAAATACTGACCCTTACTTTCTAACAGTTGGCGAGAATAAAGAATAAAATAATTTTGAACCAAGCAGAGGTCATGAGGGTTCAATGAATACCCAAATAACTAAGTGGTATTCCAAAAATTGTGACTAGTGAAATGTATAAATGAAGACCAGCCGAAAAAAATAACAAAACGACGAATTTCTCGCCCAATTCTCAATCATAATTTTCAAAAAATAAATAAAACCGAAAAAATATTTTATTATAATATGAGTCACTTTACCACAAAGGTCACGTTCCAGTTTCTCATTTCAAATACTTTTACTTTATTGCTATTTGTTTAACCAACCTTTTGATAGTCTATTTGATAAATTATCTAAAAATGCAACGCAACAGGAAGTGTAACATCTAACCATAATGTACCTTACTCGTTACTTTTAAAACCGTGGGATGTCTTTTACTTTTTTTTTTTTTCAAACAACTGCAAGGTCATTATATTTCAGATTCGAATCAAAATTAGTAAGCAGACCTACGATGGTGGTAGTGTAGGATGCGACCATCCCCTAAAATTCAAAATTTAAAACTTTTTCGTATATTTTTCCCCAATAATAAAATAAAATAAAATTAAATTCAAGCACACGCACTTAGAAACGCCACTTAGAAACGCCGTGAGCATCTTTGGCTAGGCTAAACTCTTAGCCTAGCTATGTAGCCTAAACGTTTTTCCCTCTCCTTCAACTTTTCGGTCTTTTCTTACCACCATCTTACTTTTAGTGGTGGTAATGTTACAATACAACTGAGGTTGTTGGAAATTCCCCTGTCATCTTTTTCTAAATTATATTTTTTCTGTCAATACTTTGTAATATTATAAACTCTGTGTAGATTTCATCCTTCGTTTTGTTGCCGACCATTACTAGTTGATTTATTTTTCGTCTTCATTTTTTGTAAAGACTTAAATTTTTAATACATTTTTATTTTTTTATAATGATTTAATTTTATATTCGCGGGCATTGGGCCCGCTCGAGGCAATTAATTGAGGTATACTCAGGCTGCTCTTTTTAAAGAAGACGCCTTCTCGGAATACTCAGCTATGAGGTAAATTTTTTCAATTCACCTTTTTTTTTCTTCCCTGTTGCATGGTATAAAGCGGTTCAATCGATCACCTGGCTAGCTGAGCAGGTCTTGGGGCCCTTAACTCGCATCTTCACCGAATTCTGTTGGTGGAGATGCTCTCGGAATACTCAATTGAGTGGTTTTTTAATTATAGGAAAACTATGTTAGGTTTTGTATTGGGTTGGATTGAGCCACCCAGGGTCGCATACCACAGTAGTTTATGCAGAAACGTAGCTATTTTTTCATCATTTCATCTACAATTACCGCAACGAATATTAAGAAAAGTGATTGTACTGATAAGTAATAAGTAATTAAGTTACTTACTCGAAAAATACGTTTGTAATCCACCGGATTATGACCAAAAATTACGCCAACTTCGGGCAGCAAAGGTCATTTGATCATTTTGAAAAAGATTTGCGTAAAAAAGTCAGGCTAAAAAAAAATTAAAAATATCCCCAACAATTATCTCGTCTAATGGAATTCGCAGCAAAAAGACATACAAAAACAAAAAAAAAAAAACAAAAAAAAAGTTATAAAAACTACAAAGTTTAATTAATTTTTTACCCATTGTTTTTCATTCGCAACATAATTTATGCGATACTTAAACAATGGCTAGAAAATAATTCTGCAGTAAAGAATTTCGTTTGGAGAGGGGAGAGTGAGAGAGACAGAGCGACAGAGAAACAAAGAGAAACAAAAAATAAATGATAATTAACGTCTATTTGGATAAACGAGCGCTTGATATTGTCGTTTGAGGATGAACAAGCAGTTTGTTATTTGTGAGATATTGACGTAAATCTTTCGAGACATGTGGCCTCGTTGTTAAAATGTTCAGAAATATAATCTACGATGGACCCGAACTGTGGAAAAAATACTTTCGGATACATAAATTTCGGACATTTTTGTGAACGTTTCGTATTCTGCGTAGCAAAGCTGTAAAAGTTAGCCTCTGTCCTTCGCAACCGTTTTTCGTCGCTTCGACATTTCTCAAGTGGTACCTACACTAATTGAAGGTTGAAATAGTCCTTGAACAAATTTATCAACTGCGCTGTAATAATATGATAAATAGCTCTCAAAATCTAGCATACCTTGGAATTAAATTTTTTTTTGTTCTAATCCAATCAAAATTGAGCTTCAAAAGAGAAAATAGAAAAAAAAATGGATTCTTCTCTGACTGTACGTGCGTTTGTTCACATAATACCATGTCGAGTAGAGATTTTCCCAAGTGTTCTAAGTGTGTACCTTATTCCTAAATATTTTCTCAGTTTAATCTAGCCCCCTAATACATATGGAAAAATTTCCTGATCACAAAATATACGTACACCTATTCTCCTTTCTAAGAAAATGCGGCCCTCGAAACCAATATTTTTAGTGAGGATCTGCCATTGCGTAGGTCCGTTCTCAGAAAGCAGTGAACTGAAACTTGTAACCATAAATACCAATTTCGTAGACATAGTTCTACGTCAAAACGGATTCTGATTCTGATACAACTGTTACGGTAAGAATCAGTCTATCGACCACTAAAATAAATGTATAATTTCGTATTTTATCACTTTTTTGCATCTATTGTGGGTTTACACACACAGACTTATTTCAATAATGTTTTTTTTTTCTATCACTTTATGCTCTTAGATATATCTTTAACTTAGTGCATAGTCGCATAAGATTCTAATGCAACTGCTTGGCCAGTTAAAATTCGTTTATCTATACTTATATACTCAATATACATATAAAAGTATTGTGTGTGTGTGTGTGTGTGTTTAAAATGGGTAATCTTGAAAACTACAGAAAGTATTTAAACGATTTGTTATCATTAACAAGCTCACTTCTTACCCGTGAAAATAAACTACTTATTATTACGATTAATCTTCAATATCCTAAGCAGACATCAAAATGTGCATAATTTGTATCAACAAAAATACCTCATAAATTTATTTATCGTCTGTTGAAAGATTAACAAAGAATAGAACAAAAGAGAAACAAAAAATATTTCCATCTTTCATAAATAACAATGGAGGCATTAGAGTTTTTTAAATTGTCAATTTCAAATTGAATGTCTATTCTCACATGGAAACTGTCATTATAACCTAGAGGGCTCGAAAAAAGGTAAGTTGTGAAAAAACATTATTTACACATATTTTTGAGCTAATATAATTCTATACGATACGAATTTTTGAGGAGCTGAATTCAAATATAATATTCATTTTTAGATTGAAGATGTCCTTATACACCAAATGGCTAAACAAAAAAGGATAAAAAATATTATTTGTATTTTTCAGTGACACATCGTCGGTGATATGGTATTTTGAGGTAATACGGTCAAATTTAACTTCTGTTTTCACACGAACAAAACTTTCGTTAGATTCTTAAGAGCTAAAAAGATTGAGTGAAATAAAATTAAACATATTCTGAAATGGCTTCCTAATTTTGGTCAGTCAGCCAAGCGAAGCTGGCACCAGGGGTGCTTAGTGAATGATAAATGACTTCAATGTTAGAGGAATCTGAAGGTACATTACCAGATTTGTCAATAATACCGAACCTCAATCACTAACTACGGTTATTAATCAGAAGTAAATACCTTTTAGTAGTAGACCATAATTGTAGAGTGTACGAAAACCAGTTTTGTTTGTGTTTATGTTTTGTCAATGAAGAATTGAATTTCTATTTTTATACGTTCTAAATGGCATGTACGACTTGTTTAATTTTTTTTTGTGGGGTCAAGTATGTGTTTTATATTCTTGTAAAGATACTTACAACGTAAGGATGGTAGGATTTTTATCTCAAATTTTATCTAACCACATAAAATTACTTTTTCAAAATAGATACCAACATTTTCTCTAAACATGAAAGGTACCTATCTGATTATTACTCTACTATTTAGCCTATTCAATAATTATGAGAATACAAAAAGAACACCAAAACTTTTATTTCTAATAATTTTCAATGACTGAAACCTAACCCATTCTCTGTCCATTTCCAATCTTCGACTTTTGCGTATAATATAAAGATTTTATTGCTCATCTCACGTGGTTCGAATTTCTCGTTGCTACATTTTTTTCAATGGTAGACTACTTTTTTAAACTAAAAATGAACACTTTGGCTTTCATTGCTCTTTGTTAGCTCGTCGTGAAAATTCAATAATATGCCAAAGAAAGGAGTACAGAATAGGCCGACGTACGAAGTCGATGTTGCAAGGTAATTAATTTCTGCAAAACCAACAAATAACGAGTACCAATTTCTTACCTTGAATTGAGAGTAACTCATAAAAAGAATAGATGTGTTAGAGAGATATTACAATCTCTTACTCGATCTCTTGTTCTTTTTATTACTTTTTTCTTTTTCATTCTACGTGACACGTACAATGAAATAAAAATTTATCCTCAAGAGCGATTGAAAATTATGGTCCAAAAATTACGAAGTACGCTTTTCTCTTCTCTATTACCTTCGACTGGCTCTTTTTATTATTCCCAGTCTCTTTGGTTTTTCCCCCTATTCGCTTCCTCAATGGTTTAATAACGTTTAAATTTCAGACTAACGAGCGGCATGCTTCGGTAAAATTAGTCTCTTTTTCCCCCCACTCATTTTGAAAAGACGGGAACAAATTTTATTTGAATGAAAAGTAGAAGAGGAATGCGAACAACAAAAGAGGTACGTCATTAAATTTGCTACAGAAAAGACGACATAGGTAGTTCGCTGGGTTGGCGAATCATCTTCGTTCTTGATGACCGTCTCAAATAAAATTAAAAAAAAAAAAAAAACAAACGCAACAAAAGAGAAGGATTTTTAATTCGAACATAATTGGGTCAGTTCGACGCAAGCTTCGTATTTAACTTTTGCGGAAGTTTTGTTTTGTGTTTGAGTTTTATCTGAAAATGATTAACAGATGAAATGAGCGGTACTCTCGAACCGATTCTCTTCGTTTTACAATCTCTTGATGGCGATATGCTTTCAAAATCGACTCGAGGAGAGTTTAGTGGGGATGGCGACTCATCGGCCATTGAAGTTATGTTGACAAAAGTTTTCGATCCTTTCGAAAAGATGAAATAGGATTGAAAATGATACGGTTCTTTGTGGCACAAATTTTGAATGATTTTCTCGAGATTTCTCATTCATCAACTACACCACTCCTCGAAAAGAGTGTTCATTCGAAGAAAACTTTCCGTTGTGAGTTCGCTATGTTCCTCCAAATAAAGAACGTTGTGTTTTAATCGAGGAAAGGGATAAAAATTCTAACAGCCTTTCCATGAGACTTTCTGAAAGGGGTATAAAAATAGTCAAATTCCAATTTACGTAATATAAGGTCGACATTATGCTTTATCTGAAGTTTCATTCTGGATTCAATGAGCTTATATGTATGTTTATGTTACCTAAATCATTTCAGCTTTGGAACCTAGGTGTCTTATATTATTGACTAACGTAAGTAAAACGAATATAACCCATTTTTAGGACTGCCTACCCCATTTTCCTTCCCTTCGGAACCCGACCTTTGTATCGACAGACAAGGTCACAGATCAATAGCACATCAAACAAAAATATATCGTTTACCCCTATCTTTCGATCCATACCTTTTAGGTTTGTTTTATTTGCCAAAAAAAGCGATCTCGAGGCGACACCATCCACACCGGGTAAAGAACTGTACGTTTTATTTGCTAGAATATCATCTTGGTATTTGTTGTGCGGTTGTTTTTTGTTTTTTTTTTTCACAAAAGTGTGGAAAGTGTTACCCCGGGGTGACACTATCCTGCACCTGCTCGAAAGGAGGTGTGAGCTAGTGTCAGGTTGGTGTTTTCGGGTTGACATTGATCTCAATTTAGAGACATCAAAACAAACCAGGTTGGTGTTAACCTTTTCATGATAAATAAAACAAACCTATAGTGTCTTGGACTCCCCTGCATTTCCAACAAAAACATTAGTCACATGGATACAGTGTCGGCTTTCGGATGCAGTCAAGATATAAAAGTTGCGAATGCAAATCCACGGGTGGACAGATTTATACACTGGTGACTCAGATACAATTGAGATTTGCAAATTGCACTGTCTCTGCGCATATTTTGCCATAATAGGTCCACCGATAAGACATTAGTCTTCCCTTTATCATAAAAAAAATTTAATGCTTATTATAAGTATTGTAGTATGCGCACTAAAAAATAAACCTTTTCAATGTTCGAGTTACTTATCTAAATATTTCATATTTTTCACGCAAAACAATAATGGCGTCTAACATAGAACATCACCCTGCTCAATTGAAAGCCAGATAACGATAACCCATATCTCAATACTACAAATAAGTTACACATAAAAAGAGGGTTTGAACGTTAATCTAATCTACAGCATAGAATGTGTAACATTGAAAAAAAGGTTAGAGGTTTCACACTTTGTAACAACGCGAAGAGGCGATTAAAAATGAATAAAAATTTAAAAAAATTATGAGTCGTTCATGTTTCATTTTTTTTCATTTTCGTATTTGTTCTGTAAACAAGGAAACAACATTACCAAGTCCACCCTATTTTTAATTACCATTTTCTCCTTCCACTTTTTTTACCATTGTTATCTCTCGCTTCTCATACAATTCACGCATAAAACATTGGTAAAAATTGGGTGGGGGACACTTTTTTCACAACTTGACTGAGTAGCATTTTCAATGCTAAAAAATCCACTTATGAAGAAAACAACAACAACAATTAGCGTAGTAATATATAAAATTACTGAACACTTTAAATGGACTTCTCATATCATTTGTTTATTACAAATTGATTTACATTGCAATCAAATAAGATTGAAACACTTAACATTAACTGGTTACTGGGGAACTAATTATCTTCTAAATTTAAATCAAAAAAATTAACAACAAATTCACAAGTAGATTAATACAACTTAGGAATTTGTATGGTTTAATCTAATGGTAATAGGATAATTTGTAAATAAATTAGGTAAAAATGAATTTTTAAAAATACTCTTTTATAATACGAGTAAAACTCCTCATACCAACGTCCAATGTCCCAAATTGAAAAAACAACTTATATCAGAAAAGAAAAAAACGGTAACCCTGGGGAGATTTGAACACAGTAACCAATAAGTAGAGGGCTGCATTACTACCATAACGCCATAAAATCTATTGAAAATGAAGGAACTAACTTGAGTTGAAAAAAAGCACCTTAGCAAGAGATAACAGATAACAACAATCAGCACTTCTAGGTGTTAGTACAATAACTACATTATATTTTGTGGCATTAGTGACTGAAATAAAAGTGAAAAAAATAGTTCTTCTAAAACGTTATACTCGAAGTGGGAAATGGAAACAGAAATATAATTTGTTGCAAACAGAAATCATATTTTTTTGTACTGAAAACCAAAATAAATGGAAACACCAAAATTCTGAAATTGAAACCAAATTGAAAAAAATTAACCAATTAGTTTCAAGACCAATAATGGGAACATAATGGAAACCAAATGATGAATTGTTTCTATTTCCATTTTTCAAATAATTAATTTTTGATCTGGGAGAAAAAATTCTAAAAAATATCAAAAAATATCGATAATGTTGGAGAAATACTGAAAAAGTATCAATATATCGATGTAGGAATGAGATTTGGAAAATTTTAAGTCAAGAAAAAAATTTTATTGAATGGAAATGGGAATAGAACTTAAAATGAAAACTGAATGAAAAATTTTGGTAAATTCAGGAAAAATAACAGAAATGGAAACCAAAACAATGAAAATGGAAACAAAAAAAATGAACATTATGGTAAATTTCAGAAACTCAATTAATGGAAACAAAATGAAAAAAGAGTGTGTATTGGGATGTACAATGGAAATGAAACTTGTTACACTGAAATTTGTATTTCGAAGAATGAATGTTTTGTTGGCAGCATGATTTTTTGTTTTTGTTTTGTATAAACATGAAAATTCAGAAAAAGTCATATAAATTTAAAAAATTATTTTCACCAATTGGTGAACATTTCAACTTCAAAATTAAATCACGCAATCTTCGTTTCATTGATAAGAAAGCAATGAATGAAAATGTATAGGGAAGATGAAGAGGGAAATGAATTAAATAGAAGTGAACAGGCCTAGCTTTCATAGGGAGGGTTAGTAATAATGTTTTTTCATTTCATATCCTTCATTGTATGACCATTTTTAGTTTACTACCCCGTGCAAGGAAGTTTTAGATCAAAAATGTAACATTTCTCAGTCCGTGATAGAAAGATAAATGTTTGTCATTATGATCATATTTGGACATATTTTAATATTGGCTGGTGTTGTGAGTGTGTGTGTGTGTACACGTGTGTAGACATGTGTCGAAGAATTTGTGTGAAAGGGACAAGAATAGTTTGGCTGATGCAGCATTTCTAAGATGGTTTCAGGTATCTGTCTATAGGAATGTGATATTCATGACTGATGATATTTATGTGGGGTGTAATGCACCATTCAAATTAATAATATAATTAGATCCCTATTGATATAAGTACAGCAATATGTCATTTCGTACCCACAATTTAATTCGCATAACCCTCTGAAAATTTCACTTTTATCTCATGAACCAATGATGCAAATTCATCAAAATTTTTGCAGAACCTTTTTAAACATATGTTAATGTTTCACCACAGTCTTAGATTTCTATGAGCAATAGTTCTCCTACAATCACATTCAATAATTTATATTGCATAGTTTCATCCCATAAAATTGTGTATGATAAGAGGCTTGTTTCTTTGGCCCTTCAGTCTATTGGGCAAACTGTGGTATGTCAAGGGGCCCAATTCAGTGATTTTCTAACAGTCCCAACAACATTTTAAACCCAATGGATATGCATCTAGGAACCAAAGTATTAACCATATACACCGGATGATGCCCATAGAATCAGCATCACTCAACCCACACAGCCTGCTAGAAATTTGTAAGACTCGAATTTAAACCATGCTGATTGAATTTAAAAAGATTGTGAACTTTAACTACGTGCCTTGGTTAACTTACTTATATTTTGAGATAATTAATTTTCAGTTGTGCCTAGGAACAACATCACCAGTGGCCATTGCCACTAAAGAAACTCAATGAACCATACTTATAAAACTACACAGTGCTACACCGTGTATTGAAAGTAAAACACATTATTGCATGAACAAAAAAATAAGAAAATACAAAAGTATTCCTGCCTGAATGAACAGAAAACACTGTGTGACAAACTGTTGAAAAAGTGGACATATAAAAAAATAAATTTAGTAAGGGATCTGTCAGTAAAAATAGAGAAAGGAAAAGAAAAAACTGGTTATGAAAAAGGTGAGAATATGAATTTTGTTATCAAAGACAAACAAAGGGTGAAATCAAGGAAGTGAAGTGAGAGGTTGATCAAAAGAAAAAATGAAAAAGTAAATATCCTAGGTAGGTAATGCAAGTTGCATATCTAGGCGTATTTAGGGCAGAGACTTTGAATTTTAATTTTTAAATAATTTTGATAATTTTATTTTAGGCCAGATGAGTCAGAATGTAGATTTCAAGTAAAACTGTGAAAAAAATCTATAAAATTAATATAAAAATCTAAAACCATAAAATTTCTCAAATTTAACATAAATATCAATGAATTTACTTATGATGTTGGATGAAAATGACGTATTGCCATACTTGCATCAGTAGTGCTTTAATATAGTGAATGGAAATATTCGTTATAAAAATTAAAAAAAAAATCACTTGAAAATGGAAAAACTCTAGCGCAGCAAGCCTCGATAGAAAAAGTAGGTTTTGAGAAAAAGAATTATGAATTTCGTCCAAAGAGTAGAAAGACATCTGTATCAGAACATAGGACATCACAAACGGAACTTGACAAGGAAACAAATTTCAACAAAGCCAGTTCTAATCATGTTGAAACTCTCCAACATAATCTTAATGAACTGTGGCCCAGTTGGTTAAACTCATAAATAGAATTCTGGTAATTCAGGGAGAAAAGGGTTTGAATCTGCCAAACAACTTAGGTATTTGGAGGCACGAAATTGACTTTTTGAAGTAATTCTGCTTTTCTGAGGGTAAAAAAAAATGTTTATCCTTTTCAAACTTGAAAAATGGATTTTTTATGGTTGTTACCTGAAGAGTAAAATAGAGAAAATCACACTAAATGAGTTATATAACTTGGGAACAAATTGACCAATTCAAACTAAAATTGGTTGGGCTTGCTCTTGTGTCAAATGTACTGTATGCACCGAATTTCGTGGCCATTGGATAAGAATTGCAAGTTTTAGTGAATCAACATTAAAAATTAGCCCCTCCAACAGCTCCAGGACATGAACCATGAAACTAATCGCAACCAAACATAGAAGGGTATTAGAATAGGTTTAAATCAATGTTTATACTAAATTTGGTGACTACTGTTTCAAAATCTCGTTTTTTAGAGCCATAAAACTGCCAAAACTGCAACATAATCTCCCATCCCTGACGTATCGTAAAACCAATCTTCCTCAAATTTATATGGTCTCATTCTCGACTTAATACGAATGTTTCGTTCAAATTTCGTGACCATCAAACAAAAATTACGCCCTGTATCGTAATAACCAGAATTGGACATACATATATACGTACATACGTCACAAGTTCAGACAATTTTTCGAGAGACAAAATTCAAATTCGGACATTATATTATCCGAATTCGAACTCGGATTCAGATGAAGACGTGAAGACAGAAATAAAATCTGATTTTCTTTCAGGCAATTATAATGTATTTTATTTCAGCAACGACTTTTCCAAATTCAGACAATTTCAGACAATAATTTGGTTCAGTCCGACAGACTGGCGCCATGAGATATATATTAAATGAAGACGAATCGAATAGAAGTAAAAACCCATCGACGGACATGAATGCAGCCAACCTTTTTTATCTCTGTTCCTTCCACGCTTTGCTTGTGGTTTGCAGTCATCTAATATATTTTATTATATTGTGCTTTATCAGTCATCCACGTGCGCTTTTTGCCTATTATATGTCGACATATATTAATTTCTAATATCTGTAATTTTATTGGCTGTAGACATTTGGTAATTCCTCTCGCTTTATGTTATCGACATCGCATGTTTGAAGGCAATTAGCAGACAATAAGTGGGGAAATTTCCTCGACAAAAATAAGCTGATTTGTGAAGACGAACTTTAAATCAAGACTCACTCCTCATCTTCTCTTCACTACAATCACACGTCACTCTCTCTCTTCTTTCACTCTCGATCACACATCATATCACTCTCAATTTTGCACTGGCGACACCCGGTACTAGGTTCGTCTTTGCAAATGAGTCCTTCTTGTGTAGGCAGATAGTAGCAGGTCCAAGTCACAAGTCGTACGTTTAAGTCCTCACGTTAGGCAATTTTATAAGTGTACCATCTTTGGATGCAGATATGATTCAATCTGATCTACCTTGAAGACAACTAGGATGGTAGTTTGTGTTCCAGATAGGTTCAGTTGAAGACAAAGGCAGATTAGGGATGTTCTTTCGTCACGAAGGATCAGTAGTGACGACACATAAGACATTTCTAGTTTTGCCAGTTGCACATCGCACTTCAAGGCGATCTTTTGTAAACACCTGCGAGGTGAAGCATCAGTCGACAATACGATCAGATAGAGTTCCTGGCACCTGCTAGGAGGGAAATTTGGTGTGTTGAAGACAACTTTCAGACAAGCTTGGTTCGAGATGACTGCCTTGCTCTGTCATATAAAGGCCGTGTCGAGCCTTCTTCTTCGCATAGTGGATTTGACTCCATCTATGTCAGTAATTATCTCACCTCACCCTCACTTTTAACCAAAAGCTCCGAGACCTAAAGTTTCGTATTAGGAGTCTTTTATACAACAAAATCATCACTCATGAAGACACACAATTAGGTGAAGACACAACAGCTTTCTGATGGTTTCTCCTACTTGTTGTCTGCAATAGCTTTTTTTTTTAACTTTTTATTTTTCCGCTACACACTATGCTTTGTTCCGCTTTGTCGACACTATGGTTCTTTTGTAATTATAGTCTTTGACAAAATAATTCTGCTGTTCGTTTTTGTAAGTTTCGAACCTTGTATGGATCGAAACTTTGTTAGGCTCTTCTTTCCACACAACTTAGCTTATTGCTGATTCGTCATATTAATTTGCTGAGGTATGAAGACAAAAGTAAGCTGCGTTTTGCCGTGTTTGATGAAGTCTAATTCAAGTCAAGAAGAATTCAGCCGTAGGACATAGTCAAAGTCAAAAAATAAAATGTCTTGAAGACACAATTCAAGACCCCTCGAGTCAGTGTTTCGGCTGCATGATGCCCTAACTTTAGGACATTGTGACGTCATTAGCATTTAAACACCACTATACATTAAAGGTTGACTTTATGACACGTGACAGGAATCGATTTCGTATGCCTCATAAAATATTGGCGACTGTGGCAGGAATCGATTTCGGACGCCTCAATATATATATATATAAACTTTCAAAAATGGTACCAAAATGTTCCTTGGGTCATGAAACAAAAAACGTGCTTACTCCCACCCCTGGGTCCTTCCACGAGCATAAAATTAATAAGTAGATTTTCGTGTAAAACCCACTTAAAAGTGGTACGGATTATTTTCGTTTTTAACGAAACGCATAATTCTCATCATCCGCACCTCTCACCCTTTGGCGATGTAAATTTTAATACCCTGTTTGGCGCCAAACTTCGAGTAAAAGTGTCAAGCCTAGTAAGTAATTAAAGTCACATAAAACATCACTTTTAGCTGAAATTTTGATACCTACCCTCGACAGCGTTGCGAATGCGCTTCGTTTTCTCCTCGTACGCATTCGATACCAGTCAAAATTCGCAAAGTTGAAAGCTTTTGAGGTGCCACGATGCTAATGGCGCTACATTGAATCGGAGCAGCGTCACCTGTACGCGCGCACACAAAGAACATAAGATACTGTAATCAGCCATTCAGGAGGCTGCGGCGTGGTTAATACGTACAGCTTAATGTACCCAACGATAGGCTACGTACATACGTCGAGTTCGTTGCGGTCTGGAGACGTCGAGTAAGGACTTTTTCGACTCGATTCTATTGAATAATGATAAGTACGACGGTACCACACACTTTAGTCGTCATTTATGCCGACCAACCATAAAGGAATAAATGAGCAGCTTTCACCTATACCTATACGCATAGGTAATAAGTGTACCGACGAAGAATACGTCGCGTTCCAATGCGTATATAATGCGCGGGTATAAGAACAACGTTGTTTCCCACACTGAGGGCGCCTACCCTCGAACGGAGGTCATACGGTGGCGGTTGGACGGCGGAGGGGAGGCGAGGGGGCCAAGGAGGCGCGTGAAAAGGCTCGAAAATAACTTTATGATAAATTATCTTCGCAGGCGCCGCGTCGTTCGAATTGGATTTTAATACCGGCTTGGTGTCGAAATTTGATGGATTACCGCTAATAAGAGAGGAGCCCCGCCCCCTCCCCGTCCTCCGCAACCTTTCGCAGCATCGGCACGCGTTTAAGATAGCAACGAAATTCGATTTGCAGGCACTCCTCTCGTCGATGCGGTATGGCTGTGAGCGGTGTGCGTCTCTATACTCTACAATCAGATTTTTTGCTGGTTTTCATTTTTTTTTTCTACCCCCATAATTCCTTCTTCTTCTTTTGCTAATTTTTTTAATATATATATATATATATATATATATTATACAGGTTTTCATTGAATGAAAATCTCAGCTTATTTACCCCACCTGTACCTGTGGGTGCGAAGGCAGGAAATGCTGCGTGTTTGTTCGAAGTGTTAACTTGGTTGGGTGATAGAGAATTCGGGTGAGATTTTATGTTCCGGAAAAAAGGGTGGAGGAACATAAAAAGTCAAGAAAAAATAACACGAAAGCTCTTCTATTTCTTCGGTGTTCGTCTTTCGAAGAGCAAAAAAAAAAAAAAAGAACATTTGCTTTGATTCGCGTCAAATAGTTTTCGTATCGTATTTTATTAGTCGCGAATTAGGCTAAATGCTTTTCGATCATCAATCACGTCGATGGTATTGATAACGAGGGAAAGAAAATGATCGGACATGAAAAATTATGAAAACACGAAATGGGGTTCGTGGGCCTAAAGAAAAACAACATTATCTTGTAGTTGGGGGTCGATGAGGCGTCATTTTCTACTTGTTATATTTTAACGTTGACCATTATAATGGGAAGAACCATGCGTCATAATTCCGCCCTGAATTCTAAGCACTCATTAAACTGCGTTGACAAAAAACATTTATGAAATATTTACTTTAGAAAACCTATGGTATAGTGCATCAACATTTTTGTTTCCACTTATTTGAACATTCACCAAGCTTTTAAGCACATCGATGTGGAATAGTGCTACATAGGTACCTACAGCTTTCCACTTTGTACTCTTGGGAATCCCTGGCTCGCAGGTGGAATGCTGGCTTTTGGGTCTGACAAGAATGAGGTCATAAACACTTTTTTTTTTCATTATTTTAATAAAATAACGTTTGTTAGACTTGAATAATACCATTGGTTTTTTTTTTGCTATCTGTAATAATGGCTTCATAATGAAATGTTGAAAATTCATTATTACGAGCCACGCCCAAATTTTTCCATGCAGAAGAGCCAATGGCCACTAATGTACATCCGCTCGTTGATCAAAATAGTTTGAGTTTCACTCACCCATACACCTTATTTTCTGCTTGAATGATTTTATTCATTTTAGCTTTTGTTTTCTTACATATTGTCCATGGCCAAGGACAAAGTTCCATAAATTCTTATTGTATACTACATTATTGTACGAGCACTATCATTAAGACTTCTCAAAACATATTTGTGTTACTTGAAAGACGAAAAAAAGTATCAAACCCAGCAACGCTAGAAAATGTTGGTATTCTTAGCAAGAAAACAAAAAAACAACTAAATAAATAGGTATAATTGATTCTATATTAATAAAATAGAGTCCTCACTGACTGACTAACTGACTGACTGACTCATCACCGCCCTGCTAAAATAACTGCACCGAATGACTTGAAATTTTAGAGGTATATCACTATCATAGTGTGGGTGCTCACTACGGGAAGATTTTTTTGAAATTCCACCCCAAGGGGTCAAAAAGGGGTGAAATGGGTTTTTACATTTTTTTCCAATATCTCTTTAATGGGTTTAGTTATCGAAGAAATTTTTGCACTAAAATATTGTTGTATTCATTCTTTAAAAATCAATTTCTGGATTTTTTGAAATTCATCTCTTAAGAGGGTGAAATGAAGTGAAATGGGATGAAATGTGTTTTGATTTTTTCTCGTTTTTTTGTCAATATCTCTTCAATGGGATGAGTTATCAAAGGGATTTTCATAATATTGTTGTATTCATTCCTTAAAAATAAATGTCTTGATTTTTGGAAATTCATCCCTTACGGAAGTGAAATGAAGTGAAATGTATTTTTACTTCTTTTTAAATTATAAAGAGATGTACTTTGGTGAATAAAATCTGGAAAATTAGACAAATTGGTATAATTTAGTTGTTTTTTCATTTTAATTTTAAATTATAATCAAGTTTATATTATAATTTAATTTCTTATATATTTTTTTGTTGAATAAATAAACATTTTTCAAGTTCATAGTTTACCAGAGGAGGTTGGGCTGCGAAGCGGCCAGGGGCGAAGCCCCCTAGTATTTAATAAAACTGAATTATGTGAAACGTAATTCATGATTGCTTGTGGAATAAAATAACAGCGAGAATGGTTTGATGGCAGTTTTTTTCTTCCTTCCAAAATGTATCTTCTCTTGTCATCAAAAATTTACGGTTTTTTGTATCATTTTTGTAAGAGAAATTTTAAGTTGATTAAAAATATATTTTGCAGTTTGTTGGAATATAATATATTCGATTTCTGAAACAAATTTAGTTATTGACAGTTAAAAATAACGCATTTTAGAACCATTTAATATTAATTCCAAAAAAAGAAACATAATAGGATGTAATGGACGAACCAGGGGCCCAATTTTGACCAAAAATAATAGGGTTTGTCGTTGTATAAATCCAAATAGATGTACTAAATTTTCAAAACTATCGAATGAAAATTGCGAGTAGAACCAAGTTTAACAGAAATAAGTATATATGTATGTGAATTTCAATTAATAGTGCCAAAATTTTCATGGGGTGATAAGATACAAAATAAACTTACCTTCACCCCTGAGTCTTGATACCAGATCAATTTTATTATGTAGGTTTTCCAGAATAGAAGGTTTGGATTTTTGGAACAAAGAAATTAAAAGAGGTTAAGTGAGGTCAGACTAGTCTGGTTGGAGACAAGGTCAGAGACACGGATTGTATGAGAGGTGCAAAGGATGTAAGCAGTGCCCCTACTCCAGCCCATATAGTGTTGTCAGTTGAACGGAGCAATGAGAATATTCTAAGTGGTATATCTCGGTGAATATGGATGTATTCAACTGAATTAGAAGCCATTTTGTTTTTCTCAATATTTTCTAATGAAAAACAAATGTAAATTATCGTTTTTATTTCATTTTTATTACCTCGTTGCTCCAGATGGGTAGACTCGACATTGGTGACCCAAGTGTAATAGGACAGAGCAGTTTCTCAGACACGTTCTAACACTACCTAATGGTTCAACCAAATGCCATGCCCATAGGCGGATTTTCATAAAATTCTTTAAGGGGCAATAAAAAAATTTTTTCTAACCTACTTGAAGTGTTTTGATTTATTGAATTCTTAGAAGGCAAAAAAAATTTCTTGGTTGAATCTGCTTGTAATTTAACTCGAATAATAATTATTGCAATGGCAAAAAGAGGTTTTTTTAGTACTAGAAATGACCTCTTTTGGTGTGGTTACACTTCCTTAGAGGTATTACAATATTCACTAGAATATTATAACACTCGAGAATTTATTTAATTTGTAAAATTTATTATCCACAGCTATTGTGGACCTTAACTGTTTGAGAGACTTTAAGTGAAATTAAAACACACGATGAATTTTAACACTCGATTACAATAATATATAAAAACGTAATATTTAACATACATTTGACTAATAACAGTATAAGACTGAACTATTTGGCAGTTACAGTACTATGACTGAATGAGTATTAATTTTACAGTACAAGACTGAACAAGTAGGAAATTTACCGTACGAATATTCTAATGGAAACAAGAGTTTATATACCTTGTCAGGTATATGTTTTTCCATAGTATTGTATATAAAGTAGGCATTTGGTGATTAGGGACTTGTTAATTGGAGGATATTCAGGAACCTGTATATTCAGGTCAACAAATATCCTGTTAAAAAACGTGTTGTAGTTGCTGACAGGAAGTAACGGTACTTTCGCCAGTTGACTGTAAATTTAAAGGAACAAAACATACAGGATAAAAATGTTTTTTTGTGTGAACAAATATGTACGTCAATATTAAAGTATGACGAACACATCCGTTACAATTATTATTTAATAACAGCTTACCTTGACAAAAGACAAGCCAAACCAAACATGAACGGGTAACAAAAAGAAATTACTACTTTTGGGTGATAGAAACTTATAATCATTCAGCAACATTAGGTTTGTTTTATGTGCCAAGCGGTGTTGACACCAGGTTTATTCTAAGGGGTGATATTCCACACTTGCTAGATGAATACACTAATTTAAGAGTGTAAACAATTCAAATGTAGCAAAATATCTTCCCTCAGTACACACCTCAGTATCGTTTTTTGTTTGGAAAATAAAACAAACAATTTATTTAATTTTTTCAATTCTGTATAAAACCCACTTCACGGGGATTACCTAGGAGAATGAAAAACGAAAACCGGAGCCTTTTTTAAAACTTTTTCAGGGGATGTAAGACATATTCATGGAAGTACATTTCACCCCCTTCATCTCCTGCAAAGTCCACCTATGGGTCTTCATTATCGTTGAGAAAGCCAAAAATTAAAATGTGGGGGACCTAGATACCTCTTTGTGTCTACAGGAGTTTTGTTATTTTCTGACTTTTTTGACTAGATGGGGAGAAGTTTAAAAGGTACAGAAAAAACGACCCTCTTGCCTCTATTCAAAGGCATCTGTAGCTTGTTTATATGATGCTGGCTTCTCAGTTGGAAACCAAGTGCGAGTCATGGGTTTGAATTCCCAGACTGGCAAACTTGACAAGATTGATGTTTACGTAAGCTATGCCTACATAACCATCAGCTCGAAGCATCAGCAACTTCAGACCAGTGTAACCAAATGGTACTCCACCGCAAAATGATTTTTAGCTGAAAATTCGTTGGGAGCACCAAACGTCAGAAACAATCTATTTCGTTTTTGCTGTTTGCCATAGAATATGAAACTAATCACTTCCTTTTAGAGTAAGACTATTTTTTGAACTTTCATCAGTATTTCACTTGACATCGCCAAAAGTATATTTGGTTTCACAGCAAGTGCTAACTGCCGCTATTCTTTGTTGTTGGTTAGATAGGCGTAGCCTCAGGGATAGTTTTACAATAGCAGTTTAAACCAAATTAAAAGTTTACTTGGGTTCAGAGGTAAAACATCGTTTTACAATCCGTTAGGCAAGTTCAACCATCGTGAACCACAATTTAACTTTACCGCTGGATTTTTGTGAGTTAACTAATGGTTCAAGTTTTTCATTGGCTGGTTTATCATAAGAGTTTTTTTATTGATCATCTGCAAATTTATAATATGGTTGTTAAACACTACCTATCCAATTCTCAAATATCGTTGAAATATTATCATGTTATCGGTTATTTATTTATTTTATTTTGCACGGTAATGTCAAAAATTAAATTTTCACCAATGAAAGGTTAATATTTCGTGAAACATCGCAAAAGTTGAAAAAAACATCGATTTAGTTGAACCACAGCTGATGAATAATTGTAAACCAAATATCTTTGAACCATGGATAAAAATTCAGTTGAACCAAAATTGAAACTTCTACTGTAAAATTAACTCTTATATAATATACCTACTAGACGTTATTTAAATACGTTGAAAAATTTTTCCAAGGGATCTAGAGAAACAATATTCTCCATTTTCTGTGGACAAAACGTGTAAGTATGCTTTTTTTTGTTTTGACAGGAATGAATATTGCTTAAAGACGAGGTGGGCGTTGAAAAACATTGGGTTACAGTATGCTTTGGATGTATGTTACACTATATGATGTACGTTGGAAGTAGAATTAAATATTGCTAGGAAAAATAAAATCCGCGATTGAAAATTGGCGAGGATATGAGAAAGAAAATTATAAATCGCTGCTCAGACATTAGGGAAGTTAAATTAAATGTTACTGGGCAAAATTACAAATAAATTCAGTATATTTAAGTTATTTCCACATTCTATGGTTTTTTACCGAAATTTTAAGGTAGGAAATACGGTGAATTTAGCAAACTGGTAGGTACTTTATCAATTCAGCAAAACAATATAGCATGTGATATTAGCTGCATAGATACTTTTTTTTATTTATAAAAACTAGTATATTTTAGAACATGAGTGTAAAGTGAGCGACTCTGGACTGGTGACTTATTCTCTAATTGCACAAATGGAACCATTCGTTTTACACTCAAGTTGAGAATGCTATTTTTTTCAGTCCTCGTCGCAATGTAATTGACATTTTTAAAAACAGAACAAATCGTCAGCTTTTTACTAGAATTCATCGATTCCACTTTTTTCAAAAATGTGTTATTCATATCAAAATATTAGGAATTATAATCTCTTTCAACCGATAGTACTCTCTAAAGCAAAACGGAAATATATAGCTACTAAATGCAGATTCAAATATTTCACCAAGTTGCAAAAACCACTTCTTTTCTGCTGGTAAAATTAACTATCACATATAATTCCGTATGAACTGAGTAAGGTTAACTTGAATCATCTAAAAACTTAATTTAGGTATTTGACCCAACTGAAAGTTTGTTTTTGCTCTCCTGAACAATTTGAAAAATGTGACGGTCAATTCTGCTGAGAAGCCGACGAAATATTATACTTACCCAATGACATTAATTTATTTGATGTTATGCAGCGAATTTGTAGAAGAACTGTTCGTCATGAACAGTTGAAATTCTCCAGATTATTCAAGAACATTAGCTGAAGATTCACTGAAAGTTAAACTGAAATTGTAGGTTTGATACTCGAAATATCACTGAAATACTTCTAACTGTAATTAATTCAGAAAAATATTTCAATTTACTTTCGGAATTTCAGTGATAAGCATCTAAAAAATTAAACACTTAATTTCAATCAAATAATAACAAAATCTGCAACCAACGTTTATGAACACTTCCAAAAAATTTCAAATGTCCAAAATAATATAGTTCTCCCAAAATTCGCCATATTCAAATTCCAAACCCCAACTCAGAGTAAGGGATTACATGTTGTTTTATGGATGAGCTTCGATGATGAGCTGCTAAGGTTTCAATACAAGAACTTGGTTTTTGCATCGTCTAACCAAAAAATACTTTTCTCAATGTTCCATTAATGAACCAAAAGAATAAAATTTCAATACAACGCGAAAAAATTTATTGGGCGCATGCGCACTTTGGAGTTTACTTTCTCGTATGGCTCGATCACTTTCTTGCACGGCTCGACTGCTTTCTCAACTTTTTGTTTTTTCCAGAGTAAAATTAGTAAACTATATGGTTCTAAAAAAAAGTGAGTCATTTTTTCTCGTTGGGGGTGAGAGGGACGCGGAGATTGTTTGGTTTAGAAAACAGTAAATTATTAATCATTATTTGGTTCGAAACAAAACAAAATTTTGCATTTTTCCTATCTTTTTTTCTTTTGGAAAAGAGAGGGGTTGCTGCAGAAAATATTGAGTGATACTCGTACGAAGTAAGTGATTGCTACTCGTGTCAAAATCATCTACTTTTTGAACTTGTATCATAAATAACTCTTTTCGTTAGGTAATTAATTTTCTCAACTATTTCGTTTATACATTGGGCAGTGTTAATCAACGATAAATTAATTCTTGTCGTCTGAGACATTTTACCTACTCTACATGGCCAAAGGAGAGATGAAATTATTCAAACGAAAATTTTGACCATTGAAGATCAAAAAAAGTTGTATTCGCAACTATTTCTAAAGCCATCATTTTTGTAGCTTACTCCATTTTGAAAATGATGGTCAGGTTTTGTAGCCTGTCCCCAAAGATAGATCTCGTCGTTTATTTTTAAGCGTGATTTTTCTGTCATTTTGTGTGTGTGTGCGTACGTGTGCGTGTGTGTGTGTGTGTGTGTGTGTGTGTAGTAAGCTCGACCTTTCCTTCATTTATGGTTTACGTGCAACGCACATGTAAGGAAAATCTACAAATAGGTACCTACCGTCGTCTCTGTTGGGAAAATTGGCTCCGGTTCGTGAAATTATGGAAATTTAAACGTTCGATGCGAAAACTTTTCTGTGTCAGAGGCTGGGATCGTGAAAGTTTTCCCAGTACCTTTTTCTCCGCACGTTGTCCCACACGTTGTCCCATCGAATTTCTCTCTTGCCGTCCGAAACCTACCCTTATTTTTTGGGCCGGATGCTTTTTTCTTTTCTTTTCTTTTTGTTTTTCGTTTGGTTTGTTTTTGTTTCACTTTCGGAAAGTCGTTTCGAGTATGGAACTTTTATGAAGTCCTTGTCAACGTGCATTGTCGAACGACGAAGATACGCGTATAGATTACGCTTGTCAGCGTTAAATAATGAAATGAGGGCTTTTTTCCACCCAGTTGGTGGATATCATCGAATATGTGTTTGTGTCCTCCGCCGTTTCGATTGCGGAAGGAAGAGGATATATTTTTGTAAATTGGGATAGAGGATTAACTCGCACACGTAGGAAAAAAGTCTTTGAAAACGAGATTTTTTTCTCCCTTTTACTTTTTTTTCCTTTCTTTTTTTTTTCCTCTTTTTACGAAGATGTCGAATGAAATTTCGATAAAGAGAACGAAAAAGAAAATTGCCGGGATTAGAGGCGAATGAGACTGGGATATTCGTAGAGATGGCTCGAGGAACGTTTAAATTTTGGGTTATTCGCATGATTTTTCCTGAATACAAGTTTGTGCACGTGCGTGTGTTCGTTTATTGCAGATGCCGCAGAAGCCCATCAGTAGCGGCAGGCCTATACTTACGTTTCTACACTGCCTTCTACAAACGGTTACGTTTTACAATGAAAAAAACGTCTACTGACCGACCTATGTGGCTCTGTTCTAATGCGTTTTCCGGCTTAAAAAAGAAAATTCATTTTAGTCGAAATACTTTTTGAAAGTATAGGTAATCAGAAACTCCCGCCGAAAAGTAGGCTAATGAAGAAACGATTAACGATGTGACGTAGGACCATTTTAACATGACCTTTTAGAAGGCGTTCAGATTCAACCATTTTAACGAACAGTTTTCGGCCTAAGAGGAGCACTATCTAATAATTATATTCTAAAATTATTTTTCGCGACGTTAGTTCTCTCAAAGTGTGCAGTACCTACTTAGGATGTGTTAGGACCAAAAAAAAAAAAAAAAAAAGGACAAAAATCAAATAAATGAATAGAAGACCCCAATTTACTGTAAGGAGATTTTCTGTCAATCTTTTCTATTGATGTAACCCACTTGTCAAGACTACCATATTCATACCTGTTATTTCTTTATGTTTTTGTTATGTACCCCTTTAGCCGGATATTGGTCATAATGTTTGGGGGGGCTAAGGCCCTGGTCAAGTTTTATCCGTCCTCCAACTCCTCCTTCCTAAATTATCTATTAATAAGAAACCACTGAGAATTTCGATGGATATTCTAAATTTTTTTTGGAAAATTCTCTAGGGGGCTAACTGACTGCTCTGGGAGCACCCCCAAAATCTCACTATGTGTACCAACTTTAATATACCTGCGAAATTTCTATGAAATCACCCCCTTTTACTAAATTTTTGACCATTTAGCTACCTACCACATTTTTTTGTATTTTGTATATAAATTTTCGAAAAACCTTTTACTTCAGTTCGTAAACAATCGCATTCCCAAATTAATTACAATAATTTACCTTCATGTGAAGTGCATTTGGTTGATTAGCCCAATATTTTAAGCGACTTCATAAAAAACATGAACAAAATTATTGCACTTGTATATTTTACTTCAGGTAACAATTATTTTAAACATAATTTAATTGTAAGTATATTGCGGACGTGGCTATTGAGCCCTTTATATTTCATAGTTACAATAGAAGTGATTCCCATCGTTTTGGTGATCCACGAAATCGATCTCCGAATTGTCACGTGGATTAATACAAATTTATTAGAATGACGTGGTCCAATCAAAATGAGTGAAAATTAAGTAATGTGATGACACATGAGTAGTTCTTTCTTGGAATTAGTTCGTATTTAACGAATATTAGAATTGTATTGTTCTCGTCTTCATTAGGAAGAGACAGAGAATGTCGCATGAGATCATCGGTTAACGAAACAGATGTTATGGAATGTCTAGTGATCGAGATGGTGAAATATGGTATGACATTGTATGAACAGAGATTTATGGATGTGAACTATAAGGAGTTTGCGTACGCAGATCAGGATGATATAATAATATATATGGTGATTAACTGTAAGGTGTGTGGCGATACATTGACGTGAATTATTTGAAGGGAAATAATTATATCGATAAACTTCAAAAAGATACCTGCATACCTAAAGTCAATGTCGGCGCACTTTATTAGAGAAAAACTGCCAGAATTACTGGTCACCATTTGGAACACCAAAATGTAAAGCTAAGAAAAACGCCAAAAAATAGTTTTATAAAAATTCTGCTCAATGCTCCAAAATGGCGAGCACTCGTAAATTTGAGTGACCAGTCTTTGGATTTATCTTTTTAAATTCAAAAGAACAAATTACAGAAAAAGCATGTAAATAGAATTCTAGACATTAAAACATTCAAAATTTTACAGCCTTGCTTACTCCGTTAGAAGGCTCTGTCACCTCATCTTTTCTCGTTCCCAATTCCTTCTAAGCTTCTGAAATAATTTGAGTCGACTGTTATCTTCGAATCGGTACGTAGCTAAAATACATGAAATATTTTTTAATTTTACATCATAAATTATTTTAAAGACCAAGTAGAAAGTCTGTTTTTATTATTTCAGTTTAATCAATTTACTTTAAAATGTAATTCTTTTGATTTATTATTTTCTCACTGAAACTTTATTAAAGAGATAATTTAAAATTTTTAGATCTCAAATTATTTCCAATCGATCATTTTTCTTGATCAATAAACTGAAGATACCAATTACAAACTCCTTACCTGCCTTCTTCTGATCACATAAAATTATCTTTGTGATACCCTGTGCCATGTAAACAAATATATGCAGTTGGATATAATTATTTATCAGTCACGTGGAATACCTTGTCATGAAAAGATATTCTCACCAGAAGGTAATCTACAGATTTTGCGTGTTCAACTATTTCATATGTAAACATACAGGTAAGCCAATACCTGGGTGAACACTGGCGATTTTCAAGCTGGTTTGGCCAGTGTATATACGGGCTTATTTACACGCACACCAACACACATACGTAGTGATTATGTATGTTTGTGTGAACGGCTTGGTGTGTCATTTCTTATAGTGATCAGAAATGATGGGCTGGTTCGTGTGTGGAATTGTGACATCATCGTATTGTTGAGACTGGTCACAATTTGGTACTCATACCTTACTTGTATGTATGTACAAGTAATTATAATCGAATGTAATCAATGCATTTGATTTAACGTCATTGAGACAAATATTAGCCTGCCTTGCGGAAACATCTGTCATTGGGGATCCAAGCCCCTATACCTCATACAATGTAAGTTCCCACAAGTCAAATTTAACTTTATCTACTTCAACAATTTTCTGAACAAGAAATTACATTTAATTTATTTTTAACAAAAAATGTCACAAATTTCATTTATGTGAGAGACCATCGAAAGACATTCAATTAAATGATTCCATTCGCATTCATCCCTATGCAGACTAAGTTCACTGTCCCAGAAAAAACAAATGGGAAGATTACATTCAACATACAGCCGAAAGATACGATTTTCTTATAAATTTTTTTCAAATTTATAAACACGAAAATTTTTTACCAAGATAACTAATATTTTTTCAACATTACTCCATTAGAATAAAAACATCCAAATGGTCAAACATAAAGTAGTATAGCCCAATTATGGAACCTCAAACTTGAAAAAGTTTTTATTTTCCCTTTGTGATGTAGATTGAGCCAAAAAAAGTATTCAAATGTCTGATTAATATCGTTTGAAGAAGAAAAAAATCAGATCTTTCCATAAATAAATCTCCATTCGTTGAAATTTATTACAGCTACGCTTGAATGACAACAGAGTGATCATTAAATTGGGTAATGCGAGTCAAGAATACAATTTGATGATGGAACTACTGAAACAATAACAGCATCCAGTATATCTACTCACTTATCTACTGGAACGGAAATGTGCAATTTCATAAAACACTACAAAATTACTCCTTAAATGGATATCCAATTAGAATAATGATTTTATGTTTGGCAAACTATAAAATGACATTTATAAAAAAAGAGAAGAAGAAAATGAAAAAGGAGGAAAAACATGCTATTACGTCTATAGAACATCTACAATGCGTTTATTCAGCTAAAAATTAGCACAATTGCAACACTACTCATGTTTGTTCTTAGTATTTTTTTTTATTTTTAATGCGACAGCAATTTTATGTGCCTGTTCCCTCACCCCACAATTCAAGTAAAACACATTTTGACTCGTGTAAACATAAAATAGCCAAACAAAAAACAAAAAAAACTATAAGTATTAAGACATAACGGTCGAAAAACTTAGTCGCTTATATAAACAGTTTTTGACATGTGGAAAACGTTTTTATGGCGAAAATGGTGTTATGAGCTTCTTCCAACTACCCCTCTGCCACCAGTCACACCCCTTATTCAGTCTCGTCACACGCTATTTCATTTTGAAAGAAATAAAACGAGCTACTTGTTGCATTAATTACGCACGAATAAGTTTCCACATTATTTTTTGGCCCATAGCTCGCACATACACATTACACACCCCCATCCCCTTCGCTGAAAATGTACCCCTATGCGCTAGGTATAAGCCTTCGATTTCCCATTCTCTTCTTTTTAAAGAGGGCTTTATTATTTTTGCACGCACTGTTTTATTATCGTCGTCGTCTTCATCGTTAACGTTCTGTCGGTGCCCTCGTTTTGGTAATTATTGGAACCCAAAATTGGTCATTTTATTGGCACCTTCTTTTTATGATTTCCAAAGAGTAACCGGCTATTTATTAAACATTTCGTGAAATAGGTCGGTTAACTAAAAGTATGGCTAATTGAGGCGGTTGGTTTTAATTTCGAGGAAGTGGAAATGGGTAATTTGTGACTCTATATTTAGGTGGTGTCCTCATTTTCCACTGTTTTTTTTTTTTTTTTTGTGCGTGGCTGAAAGCGATTGAAGCGTGCCAAAATGATTGGTTAGTTTCATCGAGAGTTATACGACTCGTCACAATTTGAGTCAACTCTGATAAGACACCGAATCTGTGCTCTAATGTGTATAGTTTTACTCCTCACCGAATGTGGAAATAAAGGTATATTAAATACCGTGCGACCCGTCATCCAGTTGAGGAAAAGATCGAGGAATTTGACAAGAATACAAAAGCTTTGGTTACTAACTGTCTCATCAATGAAGGCGTATACCTCTCCAGTGGAGTAGGCAAGAGACGGAAAATTAAATCATCCATTTCTGCTTCAAAGCACCTCAGCTACTCCATTTAATTAAAATTTTAATTCTTACCACTTATATTTAAGAAAGGAACCAATTTAGGCTCCTAATGACGCATTTAAAGGAGGAGCTTGGGTGCTACAGCATCACCCTCTTCCAAAATTTCAGTCTGTGTTTACCAATTTAACTATTTAAAAAGAAAAAAAGAAATTAAAATAATAATACCCTCTAGTGAATCATCTAAACAAACACAATAATGTGGTAAGAATGATGGTAAATTTATCTTAAAATTTCTAATTACAAAAATCATTTCTGTGCAAAATCGGGTGTCAGCATAATTTTAAAGGAGATATTGACAGTCACTTTTGAAAAAATGAACGAATCCAAACTAAAATTGGCAGCATATTGAAATATATCATAAAAAAAATCCATTCCAAAATTTATAGCTATTATTTGAAAATTGCCTTTTTTAGTCATAAAACTCACAAAATTGGAATAGAAATGGATGATTTCATTTTATATCTCTAGCCTACTCTTCTGGGGGAAGTATACGCTGTCAGCTTGGTAACTGTTTTATTCATTATTAATAAGGAACGTGTAGCATGCCGGCATTATTTCCTATTTTCTGTTATTTTCCTTTCCTTTCTTCCTTTTTTTCGTATGTTTAATTTACAGACAGAGCTACTTACTGTTGGCTGGCAATCGCAGACCTGATGACCATTTCTTTTTTCTGTTAAACTGCTGAATTTTGTCCGCATTGTTTTTCACTTTTGATTTTTACATCAATTTGTCAACATGTTCGTATTTTAGTGGAAAGTTTTCACTCTCACTCAAAAATGAATTTATTTTTTATTTTTTATTCAAATTCATGAAGCTTGCCTTCAGGTAGTGGTCAAACCTGCGATTGCTATTTCAACCAATTCAAGTTGGCACCTCCATCTAAACTCCGGTAAAATGTATATTGTTTGTTTTTCCTTTCTAAATTCTAAAATAGTTCTTTTGTTTATCCTTTATTTTCCTGCCTAAGCATGTTCCAAGCACTAAAATTGTTCATGTTCAATTTCGATTATATGCTCTGAATTTCTTCAAACCTTATCGAAGTGGAGTGTGTGTAGAGTACGTCATGAACGCTCGGTTCCCTTTTTTTGGTAATTCCATTTTACAGTGAAATACAGCTTGTATCATAAAAATTTGCTTTTCCTAATCCGTTACTTGGAACATTGCTTCCACTGTTATTTAGACATTCACACACCACAAATGATAAGTAAATGAAGGTTTGGTATTCATATTAGATTTCCCCTTTCCTCCATTTAGTAACACAAGAAAAATAGAGAACTGCCAAGTTTCACCAATTTGTATCAAAATATTGATATAGTCTGTATGAATATTGATTGAGTAATATTTTGTTGCATTGACATTATTTTGTTTCTCATACAAATATCGGTATTGCACATCGATATTTTCTTTGAATATCGAGACCACTACTTCATGCCTCTGAAATGTGTATGGGTGCCATATTCAAGTATTGTATCCCAGAATGATACGATGATATTAGGATATGATCTTTTTCCAAATAATGTCGATATTTTGCTAGCACATTGAAGAGATGATACGAATTTAGAAACTATAGCTTTGTACCTTGCCACTAAGCTCATAAAATTTTGGTATGGTGTGAAGATACACTGGAGCCTCAGGCAACACAATTCCTTACCAAAATCATAGTTGTATCTTCGTTGTGTATTATTTCATGATATCGTATACAACAAAGATATGACCTTCAAGATGATACAATACAACAAAATCATACAAGTAAGTACCCACCTTAGGCTTGCATCTGGTAATGGGTAATGAGTGGATGCAGTGTAGAGAACACAGAAATACTAAAATAATGTTCCCCAAGTTATAAGGTACCTAAAAACGCCAAAGATATATGTTCAATAATTTTCTTTAAAACTAAGTAAACTCACTGAATTTTTTACAAAAAGGTAAGGTACCCACGTAACTATACACCCCTTTTTGTGTATTTTTTTCTTTCGAATGAGTGGTTGAACTAATTTTTAGTGTAACAAAGGTTGAAAAATGTAACAATTTTGAGTCACTCGTACAGTGCATGTACAGGGCTGAGTTAACTCAAATCTGAGTTTAATTCACCAATTGTCTTGGTTTAAATCGTCCCCTTAAAAGTACTGATATTGAAGCACAGGCAGTTGCTCTTCATTCACAAAGGGAGAGTGATACAATATTTCACATGGTTCTTAAGATGTTGGGAAGCCAGTTTACCAGTAAGGTACTTTACTTGTTACAAATTAAAGTGAATTTTTAATAGACTAATTTTGAGGCCTTAGAAATAAGATTTTATTTACACTTTCGCTTCCCAATTTTCATTTTTTCCAAAATATTTGTCCTCCAGCCTTTTTGTTTTGATACATTTTCCCACAAGTATTAAGATTATTTAATATCTTCTGAAATCAGGCAAACCGTAGGTGCAGCAGTGTATGAGGCATATTTTTAAAAGCCTCTGAGGGGTAAAATTCCATCAACAGTTCTAAAGTAGTGAACGGTTCTCTAGGGGTGAACTAAACTTTTTAAAACGCCATTAGCTGTATGAAGTTTTAAAAATTTAATTTTAAAGTCCGAAAAAATATATGCTTTCTCATCTGTGCTGAGAGAGTGATAGAGAAAGAGAGAGGAGAAGAAGAAAAAACCATTGTGAAAAATGACATTAAACTTTCGTACTTTGCTGGATTACATATTTTAATACATGAGAGTGTCGTTTGAACTATTAAATTAGACTATGTACAAAGAAATGGGAAAAAAAGGGAAAAAAACTTAATAAAAAAAACTTCCATTTAGGCGCGTCCTCAAGATGTCACGAATAATGAAAAATTTTCAAATTTCATTCATTTTTCATTTCAATTCCTCTATACTTTACCAATTTTTGTAAAAGTGACTTTTTTCAATTTTGAAGTGGGTGATTCATTGGGTATCCGGAAATTGCATAAATTACAATTTCTTAACGTTTTTTCTGCCCACTGCACATAGTAACTGTTTTCACTATTTCTGAAAAAGAGCAAAGAATGTGCGCAGTTATCAACAGCTCCTAATTTTTTTTGTTTTTTTTTATCATTAATTGGCTTGATAGGAAGAAAAACAACGTTGACTTGAGCCATAGCAAGCGAATCGATGATATTTTTATGACAACTATGTTTCCTATTGTTTTTCTTTTACTTCCAACTTTTCAATCTCTTATTAGCTTTTCAACGACAATTTATTGCAAAAAATACAAAAAAATTATAATAAGTATGAAAAAGAACCAGCCTAAATGTTTCTTTTTTGTCTGCCTCTAAAGTGAAAAGTAGATCGACAAATTACCAAGTTTGAGGCAAATGAACCATTAAAATATTTATCAGTAGGCTAAGAATGGCTTTTTTTCTTGTTCGTCTTTTACCTCCAATCGATGCATAAATAAATGAATAAAATTTCTTCGGCGATTAATTGCGTTAGTCATTAAAAATTTAATCTAATCGTCGTCTTACATAGAGCGATGTAATTTAATTTTTACCAGCGTTGCCTGCGCAGCGATAGGAGGTACTTCAAAGAATTTGAAAGAAATGTCAATTAGGTAAGTATTTTGTTAATGAAATTTAGGCTTAATTGGGCCGAGTTAATTAGCGACGTGTGAAGTTCGCAAGAATAAGCTACTTCTGTCGAAGTTAATGTTTCAAATTTGGTATCTTGCGATAAAAGATGGTCCATGTGATTGAAAAACTATTTTCCAATACCAGTGGCGAATCCGGGGGGAAAATGAGAAAATACTCCAAAAATAAAAATTTTTATATTAAAAATTGTGAGGGAAAAAATGAAAGTAAGACCATAGAATCCAGGTAAAAACAATCAAAAATTTGTTAAAGAGCAAAAAAAAAGAACTCAACTCCACAAAATTTTAGGTCATTTCCCCCTCGAAAAAATGACCGTCTGGAACAACCATCGCTCAATACCTACGTACGTGACTACCTACCTACAGAGATTTTAGATAATTATGCATGAACTTCATTCTTTTAGCCTTTGATGCCTGAAACTTCTCCACAGTCTAAGAAGATGGAAGAATGGGTACTCTATTTATTGTGGAGAGTAGTTATAATGTCTTCATCATTTTTTACACCAATTTACGAGTTGGAAAGATAATAGTGGGATGCATAATGAACCAAGAGTTTGAAGTATTATATACCGAATACGACGTAAGATTTCCATAGCCTGCAGCAAAATAGTTCTTTTTACAGCCCACAGAATTTACAACAGCTGTAAAATACGAGTGTAACATAAAATACCGTTACTTATAATTAATTACAACTGTTGGTTCAACTTTAATGACAATGAACACATAAAAAAAAAAAAATCCACGGTCTTAGGTCAAAAAACATTGAAAATTGGTTCAAGACCTATTGGTCTTTATAAAAAATTAATATTTATGCCCAAACTATACATTTTTTAAATATCAATGAAAAAAAAAATTTTTAATAAACATCTTGATTACAAAAATCTCAGCCTGTAAGTTCTTTTTGAAATACTTAGATATTACTTCTAAAAAATGTCCGAATGCAAAAACTCCGTATGTATTTTTAAGTTACAATCACAAATAAATAGAAAATTTTAGGAAGATAGACGTTTATAATATTATACGAGTATCAATTCAAGTTTTCGAATGTTTGTTTCTGCACTAGTGCACAAACGATAGAATTTTCTTTACAACACCTACTATTCCAGCAAAATATGAGGCAAAATATGTTTATTAGGAAATATTTGAATATATGCGGGTTTTTTAGCAAAATATATGGTAAATTATGAGTGTATAATAATATATGTAAAAATGTGTGTTTTCAAATTTTTGTATTATCGCAGAACTTAAAACATAAAATAAAATAATCATTCTGATGCGGCGGAAAAATTTTTTTAACATATTTTTTGCTGCCTTATTTATAATATTCCCAATTCCTTGTAATAATAATTAATTATTTTTCGTCACAAAGTGAAGCATAAAACCTTCAATATGCAACAACTAACCTGCCCTATTGTTAGTGTTTCCAAGATGACAGACTTGCGTTATGTCTCATTACTTTAATGAATTTTTATACAATTCAAATGGAACAGAAACAAAATAATTATTATCTCTTCAAACTATAATAAGGATTGCGGGAGGTTATGATTTACAAAAGGGTAAAGGCAACAGTTTGCGAAATTTTAAGAAAAATTTCAACTTTGGAGCTCAGTTGTAAAATCAGTTTTAAAGTTACAGATTTATTAATGGCAACTTGAAATCATAAATTTATCTATTATTAATTTTTATTATAGTATCGAAATAAATTATATCATTTTTATAATTGATGACAATGAATCTAAAAAACATTAAAATATTTCGATTGTGACACTAATGGTTTAGATAGTAACATTTACTGCATTGGTTTGCAAAACTCCAATTAAAATAGCTTACCAAATAATTATTTAATAGCTTTTTAGAATAGGAAATCTATCTGTTACTATTCATTTTATAGTAATGAACTCAATTTCATTATTTTTATAATGGCATCAAAATCCTTAGTTTATGAAAAAAATTATTTAGTTTGTGTCACTCTGATTAAAAAACCTACACTAACTTTCGTTAGCAAAATAAAAATCTTTAATGGAGAATACTGAAGTTTTGTAGCAAACATTCCAGTTCCCACCTAGCTAAAATACCAAAGGCCTAATAATGGCTAAAAAGTCATGACATATCTCAATTCAGTACACTGACATTTTTGTTCTTTCATTAGTTTGCAAGTCATGAGTTGCAAAATAATGGAATGACGAATTTCAGGCATTAGTTAGGTTTGAATCAAAATAATAAATGCAAGTTGATTATTTCTTACATGCTTTTATCTATCCTTCAGGTTTGCTCTTTGCATAGCAGTAATTCTTCGTTCATTCAAATCAATTGCAAAACCATGATGTGGGGACATTACTCGTATGAGGTTTTAGGGGCTCGAACCCCTCGACGACAGTCGCCGCCCAAAGGCTGGCAATATTCGTCTCTATGACGTTAAACTAATACACACGAATGCGTTAGTGTGTGTTCGTACCTGTACGTACGTACAGGTAAGATACATCGTACGAGTCGAGATCAATTACCTGATAACGATCTCGGTAATGTCACGACTCGGTACCAAATGCACTGCGTCGTTTCTTATCATCTCGACGGAGACAGGAAACGACGCAACGTATGACATAATTACGTATACATACGTACGTATGTGTGTCCGTGTGCGTGTGCCAAATTCGGTATATAAACTCTCAGAACCGGCTCAAAAATCGCCAGTGTTCGCCGAGGATTTGGCTCTCCCATACTTATTCGTATGAAGTGGCAGAACACGCAAATACTGTTGAAGACCTTCTAGTGTGAATATCTCTCACGACAAGGTATTCCACAGTGGTGACCCCGACGTGATTTTTTGGCTACGTCGTGGGTGTCTAGAGGCGCGTTGCGCTATAACTAAAAAGAGGCGCGGTGCGCTGGCGAGTTACTCGCTTGTAATACAAATAATTTTTACAAGACCTAGACACCTTTGGCTGTCAAAGCAGAGGTCTTAACTTTGAAAGTGGGAAATTACACCCCCCCTTCCAAATATATTTGCCGGAAGGGAACCAAGACAAGTAGACCTGGAGGAACAAAGTTGCCCTCATCCGCCAACTCCTCCAGCTTCGACCAGAGACTCTGAAGTCTTTGAGACTCCGGAGAAGCAAAAACAGATCCGGAGGCCAGAAGCCTTACGTTTGGGAGCTGTAGTTAACCCGAACGAAACAACAGCTCGAACACTCAGAAGTGGTCGTCAATTGAGCCAAGACTCCGACCCTTCGACCCCAGACCGACAACCCACGGAGTCTGGAAGACTCTTCGTAGAAAGCACAAATAGAGAAGTCCAGCACACGATGCCCAACGGAAACACAAACCCGAACCCATCATCAAATCAACCAGGAGCAGGCGGAAGTGGTCAGCCACAGCTGACCCTTGAAGTACTTGCACAGCTGTTACAGCTGTTGCAACTGCAAACATTGCAGAACCCTGCCATCCAAAGACGGAGGATAGAGATTCCGGAATTCCTACCCAATGAAGTTGAATTATGGTTAACTCTCCTCGAGGGTCGTTTTAAGACAGAGAATCTGCAAAACGACCAAAAATATTCACACATTTGCAGCGGCATGCCCGCAGAAATCATACGCCGCATTCCGGATATCATGGAATGCCCTCCGGCGGAAGCAGATAAATACAGTTGGTTCTGCAGAAAAATAAGAAATGTGTTTGGTAAGACTCAGAACCAAATCATTGATGATGTAATGGGCCGAATGAAGATTGGAGACGACAAACCCTCCACCTTCATGGCCAAACTCAGACAAAAGGCCGATAATATAGTGTCACCGTCAGTTATTGGAAACCAGTTCTGCAAGCAACTTCCCCAACATGTTGTGCAGTGTCTGGCAGCCATAGGTACCACGGTAATCAACAATTCCGAGGACCTAGACTTCCTAGCGAAGAGTGCAGATAGTGCACTGGAACATTCGAGATCAACATCCTCGATCAGTGCAGTATCAACAGAGACCGGAGAACTAGCTCAGCTTCGAGCCCAGATAGCTCAGCTGACTAGTGAAATTAAGAAGAAAAGTAACAATAATAGTCCAAGAAATGGTAGAAACAACAACCGCTCGAAAAGCAGGAGCAACAATAGAAGTAACGACAGAAAATCCAGGTCCAGAGACCGCAAGAGCAATTCTACCAGGGGTCAGAGTCCAACTCCCCCAAGAAGAACATCGTCCCCCAAACCCCGGTCTCAAAACTGGGACGATAAATCCTGCTTCTTTCATAATTGGTTTGGCGCAGAGGCCACCAAGTGCAACAACAGATGCCAATGGTGGGGTAAATCATACAATAAGTCGTCAAACTAGAAAGAGGGGTCATCTATGTGGCCGAAGATCCCTCGAAAAAGTACTCACGCCGCCTGTTCATCAAGGACAGGACAAATAGGAGACATTACCTAATTGACTCAGGTGCTGACTTGAGCATTTTGCCAGTAGATAAAAACCAAAAGGCATTTCCTCCTAAATACTACCTCCGAACTGTGAATGGTCAAAACCTTCCAGCTCACGGAATAGAATCCAGCAAAGTAAGCATCGGTTTGCGAAGAGACATGACGTGGTCCTTCACAATTGCGGACGTTCCAACTCCGATCCTGGGTGCAGATTTCCTCACACACTACGGTCTGGTCATCGACCTCAAAAATGGAAAAATCATAGACAACAATACTGGTCTATGGGTGGAAGGCAAAACGCTAGCGTACCAACTGGACACCAATATATCCAGTTGCACGAAAGTCGACGAACAATTCCTACGGATTCTGTCAGACTATCCTGGAGTTACACAACCATCGATTCGCAGGCATCCGACCTATAAACATGATACCATTCATTATATAGAAACTAAAGGACAGCCTTGCCATGCTAGAGCCCGCAGGTTACTGCCTGATAAACTCAAAGCAGCACGGGAATACTATGATCGCATAATAGGAGAAGGCATATGCCGCCCCTCAAAAAGTTCATGGAGTTCCCCGATCCACATGACCAAAAAAGCCAGTGGAGAGTGGCGAATTGTTGGAGACTACAGGGCCTTAAATGCCAAAACAGTTCCTGATCGCTATCCAGTCCCAAACATAATGGACTTCAATGCGAATATGAAGGGTAAAACGATGTTCACAAAAATCGACATCAACTGGGCATTCCACCAAATTCCAATGGCCAAACAGGACATCCCAAAGACAGCGGTCATAACCCCCTTTGGGTTATTCGAATACCTTCGAATGCCGTTTGGACTCCGTAATTCTGCACAAACTTTCCAAAGATTCATCAATGGACTGTTTATGGATTTGCCGTTTGCCTATGCATATTTGGATGACATATGCATTTGCTCAGAAGGCGGTGAGCAACAGCACGAGAAGAATGTAAGAACCATCGTACAACGTATACACGCTGCTGGACTTACTATCAATGTTGGAAAAAGTTTATACAAACAATCCAGGATTGACTTTCTCGGCTATCAAGTCTCGACCGAAGGCATTTCCCCCGCCGCCAGCCTGGCCTACAAGCCATCTGGGAGTTCAAACTCCCCTATGTATCGAAGGCCAAGGCCCTTAACACTAGTTGATCCCCGCCTGTCCCATCGTTCCCATCCTTACCACCCGGCTCCACATCAACGACTGCCGAGAAGAAGGGGACAGACGAGTAGGGATGCCTACCAGGCCTGGTTAGACGCTAGGAAACAGTCCTATGAATGCGTCGGGGCCGCGGTAGGGTCTGCCCTTGCTAAGTGGGAGCGGGACCAGAGACAGTAGACTCGATAAGTCCCCCCAGGCACGCGACTTATCATTTTTGCGGCGCGAAAACTGGGGGGGAGTAGCTGTGGGGACATTACTCGTATGAGGTTTTGGGGGCTTGCACCCCTCGACGACAGTCGCCGCCCAAAGGCTGGCAATATTCGTCTCTATGACGTTAAACTAATACACACGAATGCGTTTGTATGTTCGTACCTGTACGTAGGTACAGGTAAGATACATCGTACGAGGTGAGATCAATTACCTGATAACGATCTCGGTAATGTCACGACTCTGTACCAAACGCACTGCGTCGTTTCTTATCATCTCGACGGAGACAGGAAACGACGCAACGTATGACATAATTACGTATACATACGTACGTATGTGTGTCCGTGTGCGTGTGCCAAATTCGGTATATAAACTCTCAGAACCGGCTCAAAAATCGCCAGTGTTCGCCGAGGATTTGGCTCTCCCATACTTATTCGTATGAAGTGGCAGAACACGCAAATACTGTTGAAGACCTTCTAGTGTGAATATCTCTCACGACAAGGTATTCCACACATGATTTATCACTTTTTTATAGATCACCAACAGAGGTAGGCAGTTAGTAACAGGGACAACTTTTGTCTACACAAAAAATTGAATACTAGTGTTTTTATTTATACCTAGATGATGAATAATTTATACAGAGTATGTGATGTTTTCAAAATAAGAAAATTGAGGGCGTCTTAACAAATGCTGAATAACCTACATTACTACAGCAGTATACTTAATTTTCACAGGTGTAGGTGAAAAGTTTGGCAAACCTGTGCAGTGTCACCAACCATTGCCGCTACCCTACATACATGCAAAATATAGTTATTCAGCTGGTGTTCAAAACACATTGTCTCCCTTTACCTCCCTTTCTGACTGCATCACAAACGACTGAAATTGTTTCACTTCTTAAAAGCTCTGCATAATAATACCTCGTCTCCGTCTGAATAACAATCGAATCGGTAACTTTCGTGTCAAATGCAACAGTTTGCTGAAGACTTGTACAAGCGCTCGAACAGCTGCCCTCAAACAGTCGACGAACTCTCAGCAGGTGTATGTGTCCAAAATGGCAACTAACTGGATTTATGGAGACCTACGTCGAATATTATGGTAGCGTCAAAAGTACTTTATGCACTGTAATGCTTCGAAAATCAATAAAATTTAGCTTCGCTCGCGGAATAATGAGCGTTTAGTTTCGGTTGGATTCGAAATAAACGCTACAACTCAACGACGAGGTCCGACTTTAGCTTCGCTCACCCTTACCCATACAGGTGGTAGGTTACCCACAAATACCTACCCACTCATATTATTCTCGCTATTCGTGCAAACAGCTGCTATTTTCAGCAATTCGTCAACCGTCAGACGCATTCCCCTGCCCGTTATTAATACGTTGTTTGTGTTGATGTTGCACACCTATTCGGTTGGTTGGGTGGGTGGGTGAGTGGGTGGGTGGGTGCGCAAAAACCATTAGTTATTTGTAGTTCCATGTCGTATGCACTGGTATTTTACTGCTGTACGCTAAAACACAACACACTCTTCGCATATTCACTGACTGCTGGCATTTACCCGCCAACACAAACGTACCCCGAGGTATATGCCGTACTCGTTTTGGGGGTTGTCGATTCAGTCCGTCGTCCATTATCAGAATACCTATTCCAGGGTTTTCCCAAAAATCTTTATCGACAACAAAAACATCAGTCGAAACAAAATGGAAACGAAGAATAACGCGAAAAAAATTAGCTTCGGGTGAAAAAAATGAAACGGATTTGCCGATTAAATTCGTTCGTAATGCAAACAAAAAAAGGGGTTGTTAGGTTGATAAATGCTAAATTATTTCCCCCTCCTGAAAAATGTACGACTGAAGGTTACCTATGTGCTTCGATTCTCTGGAGACAGTGTAGGTATGAGGCAAAATTGGATGTCAAAAAAATGTCAAGTCCGTTAGCAAATTTTCTGTTCTCTGATTTCCGTTGATGCATTTGTCATGTCATCTGGTTTTAAACGTAATTTAGATTGTTGCTTGAGAAATCATGCCTGTTAGCAAAAAACAACTTTTTTTTTTTACACGAAACATAATCCAAAAGTAATTATTAACGTGACTCTTCTTAGAGTAAGAAATCCGTTTTTACATGTTCATTGAAGATCAGGAAAAAAAGTTATTATCTCCCTAAGGTGGTAAAAGAATTATCACTTAATAATTGTTAACACGCAGGTTTCATGTCAAGTATGACTGTGTCATCATGTCTTATCAGTATTTTTGATTATTGATACTTATTCTCCAAAGAACAAAAAGAGCGTAGAAATTTCCAAAAATAATTAGTTCTGAAATTCGGATCATTTATTGTGTGAAATAGCATACGAAACTCGAATAAAAATTGAAGTATTACGCCTCATATGATTAAAGCACTTGCATTCGACTCACTTTTCAAACTTTTGCCTTCCTTTGTAACAGCTCATTTTTTACCTTTGATGGGTAATATGCTATTAACAACCACCAGAAGAGCCAGAGAGTTATTGTATTTAGTGTTTGTTCATCCTTTTTATCATCATATTTTTTGTCTCAATTTTGGATTGTCGATTTATTCAAATTCATAATTCATTCCTGTATAATTTGTACTAGACTTGAAGCAAGAACTATATCATAAATTATGCCACCACTGCCATTGTCACATGTCAATATTAGTCAGCCATTTACTCCTACCAGAGTCAATCTTGCTGGTCCATTTGTTAGTAAATGTGTTCACTATCACACTGTCAAAAATTTTTAAATTTATGCAGTTGTTTTCATATGCCTAGCTACACGTGTCATTCATATTGAAGCAGTGTCAGACCTTTCAACTGATTGATTCATTGTTACTCTTCAGAGATTCATTCCACATTGTGGTATCCCTTCCAACATATACTTCGATAATGGGACTAATTTTCAATGATCTTCATCATTTTTTGAATGTTCAAAAGAAAAACTGGTCGATTTTGCCAATGTTGAAAAAATTCAAATGGACATTCATCCCAGACTATAATCCACACGAAGGTGGTATATGGGAAGCTGCAGTTAAATCAGAAAAATTTCACCTCAAACTCATTGCAGCTAATTACTCAGTTGATTTTGAAGAGTATAATACTCTATTTTCTCAAATCGAAGCTGTTCTCAATTCTCACCTTTTTTGTTACAACAAAAACAACAAACAAGGTGAAAAAGTACTTACGCCTGTGCAGTTCCTAATTGGTCATCCTACTACTGCTCTACCTAAGATGGAAAATGTAGACCTACATATAGCTCCATCCAGACGATCTCAACTAATTAAGACTCAATTGGTATCCTTCTGGAATACTTGGAGTAAGAATTACATAAAACAAATGTAAATCAACCCAACCAAACTTAAACGTCGGAGTCTCCCTATTTGTCAAGAAACCAAATTCACTTCCATTTCATTGGCCCTTAGGAATCATTGAAAATACTTATCCTGATGCAGATGGTAATGTCTGTAGAGCAGATATTCGTATGAATGGGTCAATTCATCGACGGTCCATAACATCGTTGGTTTTATTACCTTTGGATGAAACACCCGTTTCATCGTGGGCAGCCTGTTCATGGTATAAAATTCGCCGTTATCATTTTCAAAAGATAAGGCAGTTCACTACATACGACATTATTGTTGTATCTCTCTATTCACCTTGTTTTTGCATCATCCTTTTACATGCAGTCTATTTTGTTGTCAGTTGTATTTTTGAATTAATATATTTCATTTGTAACAACTGTGTTCTCGTTTTTCTCAAATTTAGTAATTTCATCAACTTTATTTCATTTACACACAAATACATGTTTATCAACATTCCACGTTTGAAACATAAATCACATACTTACACTACGATAAACGTAACTTTCCAGTGTTGATGATATCTTAAAAACACAAACACAATTATGCACATTAACACAATTACACAATTTTAACATTGAAAGTTGAAATATAATACATATAGCAATTCAGTTTTATCAGTGACTGATTGATTATTATTATTATTATTTAAATTCAAAAAGATGCATACATATTTTTATTTATTTTGATATTTTGTCTGCTAAATTACCTACTTGTTTTTAAAGAGGTACAAATAGGCAAATAATTTTATTTATGCAAGGTCTACCCATACAATTGACTTCAAAAGTAAATGTAACATTATTCAACAGGGAATATTTTAAATAATCCATCCGAAATGTCGTCAAGGTTTTCCAAGTTTTCCAAAGGAGTCTGCAGGAGAAATAAATTGAAGGTGAACCGTTAGCATCGGTTCTAATGTTTTTACATGTAGCCCCTCAAACAAAACTAAATTATTCAACAATGTGCAACATGTCACCTGCATTTGGATTATTGGTTCGATTCAACATAATATATGTTAATAGCATACTTATAATCTAGCAGATTTCATGTTTCAGGTGTTATGTAGAGTCACATCTGCATCTCAAAGTACAGTAAACGACAGTTAATAGTATCAAGGGTAATGGGGGTCAACCAGATAATGGTGTCAACTGCTTTATAGCATCATGACACACACAAACTGCTCATAAATACTATATATACAAATACATTGAAAAAAATTTGATTAATGGAATCAACCCTTCACTATTTGAATCAAATTAAAAATTAGAAGTATGTCGAAACAGAATTTTTAGTCTTATATTGTCTTATTATTATCACCTTACTTCATCTTGTTCTTTCTCCAACTCATTTTTTTCACCCTTCTAAAAACAATTAGAAACACTAACAACTTTATGAACAAATTTCCTCTACTCACTAGTGCTCGCATGATGAATCTGTAATGATTGTACAGTAATGAAATATAAATTGCTAACCTAAAAATTTTTTTTAATAAATATGAAAAAATTTTTGATTCGGAATTTTTTTCAATAAGCCACATTTTACCTAATTGAATGCATCGTTTATAAGGATAAATTTGTCTTAGTCAAAAGCGATTCTAATAAGTAGTGTCTACTATATATGGTTACTACAGGAAATATAATCTGGATTCACAGATTTTTTTAAAGAAAAAGAGTGTAGATACAAACCGAAAATTGACATGTAAAAAACAAGTCAAATTTTTAAATTCTTCATTCATTTTTCATCATTTTTATAGTATTTTAAACAATATGCAAGTATTTAGAAGAGAAAAAGTTCATTTTGGAGAAAATTTGGCAACATTTTACAAGTCTTTAATCATTATCAGTTCTCATTTCTGTATAGATTTTATAGGATTCAATGAGAAAAAAATTTTTTTCTCGAAAATTTAATAGTTTTATTACAGTATATTTTCAGTATTGTTCGCTTCTCTCATTTTTTTTTTTTTCACATTCGACCAAGAAAAATTAAATATAAGTTGAAAGTGAGGAATTTCAAGAACGAAACATTGGACAGTACCATCAGTTTAATAGGAAAATTAAAATGATTTATAGTTGAGTGTATTTAAAAAGAATTAACATTTCACTCTATGTAATAGCTGTGATAGGTATTATTACTTTATTTTAATCACAACATAATATGAAACACGTCTTAAAAAATTCATGTTGTGTAATTCGTTGAAATCGATTTGTGTCTACTTTTACTGTTTTCAATTCTATTTGTTATTAACAAATTGATATGTTTTACTTTTATCAAATTTTCATCAGACCACAATTAATAAAATGAAAAAATATATTAATACCTCTGACTCGAGATTTGTTAAGAAGGGAATTGAGAAATAAAATCTGATAAGTGACAAGGACTTGTAAAATTTTCAATTTTTATTGCCCCAAACATTATTTTCAGCAATTTAAGTTCGAGTTATACCTACCGAGCAACACTGTATTTGTTCGATATCGTCATACCTTTTGTTATTCAAAAGACATTGAAATGTCTATCAGAATTTTATAAAAATTAAAAATTCGATAACTCAAAATAAGTGTGACCAACCATAAACAAACTGATCTCACAAATTTTGAACTACCTCTCGAAACAGTTCAACAACAAGTAATTAATATTAATTACCTAGAGTTACCAGCACTCAAAAACTTTTAGATTAAATATAATGTTAATTTTTGGTAAGAAGGTGAATCTAGTGTAGAATGAATTAAATTTTCTTCTGTATCATAGAACAAACTAAAAATTTTTTAATTTTTTAAAAATAATTTCCGAAGTTAAATCTTTTCAAAAACGTGAAACATTAAATCCTGAAAAAGCTGAGGATGCCTCTTAAATTGAGCATAAAAGAATAACTGCCTACGTCAGCCTGATTCATAAAGTGCGTACATCCATTTTACGTAATTCTACAGGAGAAGGGAACACTGTTTTTCAGCACAAAAATTCAATATTTTTTCAGTCAACTTGAGTTTATCAAAACATTACGTAGAAAAATAATTTTTGTCATTAAAATTTTTTGCAATTCTGCTCATGAATAAACAATAAATCCATGTAGAATAAAAAATAAGTGGCGATAGGCACTTTTCTTACGTAACTGACTTGGAGATACGCATTTTTTTCTTTTTCAATTTGGTTTATTCCTTGGAGATATGCATATTTCTTTCTTAAATTTGGGCGATACGCCCATTTTCTTTGAAAATAAACAGAATGGAGACACGCATTTTCCTATTTTTAGAATAACACAAAAAATATTCATTTCTCAGAGATTTGGCCAACTCTAATCGATGCACTGCTGAAAAATCCACCGGCAGTGTAGCTTATAACACGATTTTCACAATTTTTCCAGATACGCATTTTACTAATTAGCACTTTACTAATTAGACCGACGTAATGTATCCTATGCACGGCACTGAACTAAATTTCCTCCTACAGACTATATTGTTCGTATCTTTCCGGGTATCAACTCACTAAAATCAGTTTACTGTACATTTTTCTTGCTATTTTGCGTCTTACTCGCTGGTCAGGCCCACCACTTTTACCAGTGCGATGATATTTCATTCGTACGCCCCGAGCACTTACCCAATACCTAACAGTTTGTATGAAACAAAAAATGGCTGCTCGTTTGCCTACAAGGGACGTACGGATCTTATTTTCTCGCAGCTACAAATGGCCGAGAGATAAATGAACGAGGTTAACTGGAAATTCGCTAAATTTAATAATTTTTGCCGGATTACGTTCTTGTGTAAACGTTGACTTAGCCGGGCCTCTTTTTTATTCGTAATCCCAAAGAATTAGCGAAAAAGCACGTCTCTATTTGAGCCCTCACCGCGGATTTTAATTTAATCGTCATCCCGTGGCGTATTTTCAGAATACTTAGGTAAGTATATTGTGTAGGTAGCTTCTTTTTGTCGATTATTCGACTACTGGAGAATTTGAGTGCAGGAACAATAAGATGAAATGTATAGGCAAAAATGACAATTCAAACCGAATTCATAATATAATCGAGTTCGTGTATTCTATTCCATGTAATTTATTCAATCGATATTTATTTAGTAACTTCATTTTTCGTAACATCTTTATACAGCCAGTGGTTTTTAACGTATTATCTTAATGGAACGCTAACCCAATAAACATATAATATTCTGCTGGACTAATTTAGCTTCTTAAAAATGTTTATTCAAGATTCCAAATCAGCATCCTAAAAGCATGCGAGTTTTCACCAGGCATATTATACGTATATATGACAATAAATTAAATGAACATTAACGAATATCTCACATGCATAGCTGATCTATTACCTATAGTGATTAACCAAGCTTTTACAAATTGATTGAGTCTGGATGAGATAACCATAATATTATAATTTTTATAAGATGTGCACGGAACGCCTCATTTTCCAGGCATGTTTAGGGGGCAGAAAATGACCAATTTCAGAAAAACCTGATTCTCGTGAACTTTCCACACACCTCCTCAGTTCCCCCATTCACAGTTATGCACACCTTTATTTACATTCCACACGTCCTATTGATTGTTCAGGCCAATGGTTTTCAAACTTTTTTGTTCAACCCTCAGTGGCTGTATGGTTCTAAGTACTGATTACCTACAATCTCATATTTGGTTTATTTGTGCTATTTGAAAAGGCTGGGACATGTTTGCAGCAATAGCCCTGGCAACATGATGGAGGTCAACCGTGAATATATGTTTGCCAAGAGACGCACATTATTAGCGAGTACGTAATACATACTTTAGGTATTCTGCCAGTATGGGAAATCAAACATCCGTACTAACAGGAACCTAACTCGATTATCACCGCCATCCAAAATGCAGCACCATATACACAATCGCCATGGCACCAGTTGGTGATAATGAGAGAATTCTTCCGATGTGTGAATCCCACACTTTCCCCCCAGTACAGCAGAGCTCAGTATAATACGATGGAGGTGAAGTGACTGAAAAGGTAGGTGCTTGTTAGGGAAACAGCAGACATGCCACCATACGTGCCCACCTCGTACCAGTACATATTACCACTTCACGCTAATGCTCTGAATTTCAACACATCATGGGGTGGTGAGTAGGTGAACTAGTGACTGACGTGTTCTAACAAGAGATGGCGCATCTACTTGCCTTCTTGGATCATGTCAGGGTCACCAGTTTATGTATCCTTCCAGTACAGGGAATTGAACCATCGTACTAACAGTACTCCAATTCGATCATCACCGCCAACCAAAATACAACACCATATTACCTACATGGCCATGGCACCAGTCAGTGGTGATGAGAGAATTCCACCAATATGTGTATGCCACATTATATGTACTCACCTTCCATAACAAGCTCTAGCTTAAATTATGTAGGTGCACATTGTCTGTATAAGTGCATACAGATTATATCTGACTGTGTTTAACATGCAATGAATTTTAATAAAGTTATAAAAATGGTCCACGACCTATCTTTTGACTAACAGGCTGAGCCAATACCAGAAAGGAGAGAAGAAAAAATTCTCCACACCCCTCTACCCCACCCTCAAATACCCTATGCCTTACTCTCAGATGAATTTTTAACTCAATAAATATAATTTAATAAAAGGGAAACTCATACAGAAACTTTAAAACAGATACTAATCAATTATTATTGAGTTTTTATTAAACCTTCAGTCGATTTTCAATTTATATTTAATTTTTTTTTTTGGATGGTGTCTTGTGCCCCTCAGTTTGAGAATCATTTGCTTATACATTAACGATACCGATCATTAATCAATTTGTTTCAAAAAAATTAGCCATTCTTTTAATTAGTTCTAATCAATCCTGATTAATCAAATCAATTATTATAAATTTTTGAAAAATTGGTAAAAATAAATTTGATCAAAACAAATTGGTCTGCTTCCTCAAATTTGTAAATTTGCAAAACCAAAAAATTGAATTTCTTTTATCAGTTGGATAAATTTGATTATTAAATAGGAATTCCCATTGATTATTCAAATACTTAATTTTAAATTTCAAAATCACTGATCAATCCTTGTTTTGGCTTTGAATTATTAATAAAAAAATTATAAAATAAATAGTTTGGTACTATTAAATGTAAAATTTGATTAAATTTACACCATAATATCCATATTAAGGTTTTCTGTATACCTATAATTTCAATTCTCAAATATTGAGAATTTAGAGTCTTTTTAAATGAAAAATAAATTTTTGATTAAAATCTATTTTGTACAAACCATTAATTGAACAAAACTATTAATAGAAAAATAAATCACCAAAAATTGAACATTAATTTTTTTCAAGTATTCAACATCACTATTATGACACATCTGGCCTAAAATAAAATCATCAAAATTATTTAACAATTAAAATTTAAAGTCTCTGCCCTAAATACGCCTTGATATGCAACTTGAATTACCTAAAATATTTACTCTTTCGGTTTTTTCTCTCGATCAATCCCTCACCCCACTCCCTTGGTTTCACCATAGGTTTGTGGTTGATAATAAAATTAACATTCCCACTATTTCATAATCGGTTTTTCTTTCCATATCTCTATTTTTACTGACAAGCAGTTTATTAAATCTCATTCTTTATATGTTCACTTTTCCAACTGTTTGTCACACAACATTTTCTGTTTGTTCAGGCAGGAATGCTTCAGTATTATCTTGTTTTTATGTTCATGCAATAATGACTGTGTTTTACTTTTAATACACATTGTAGTTTTATAATCACGGTTGGTTAAACATGGCCACTGGTGATGTTATTCCTAGATATGGCTGAAAATTATTTATCTTAAAATATAAGTGAGTAAACCGAGGTACATAACTAAAGTTTATGATCTTTTTCAAATTCGATCAGCATAGTTTAAATTCGAGTTTTACAAATTCTTAGCAGACTGTGTGGGTTGGGTGGTGCTTATTCCGTGGGCACCATCTGGTGTAGATGGTTAATATGTTGGTTTCTTGGTGCGTGTTTCATCGGGTTTAAGATGTGGTCAGGACTGTGAGGGAATTGCCAAATTCGCCCCATTAGCATACCACAATTAGACACTTTGCAGAAGCCTTTAAAGTTAAGAAAAAAATTTATTTTAATTTTGAATTTTACATTTTAACAGTTCACTTCTATTGTGATTCAAAACATTTAGTTTTAGAGATACAAATTTTATTTATTTTTTTAATTTTAATGAAAAGTTTTTTTTTTGTATTTGGGCTAAGTATATGAATTTTTTTAGATTTTTAAATTCATTTATTGTCTATACTTACGTGTTTTCTTATTAATCATGTTCGTATACTTCCACTTCTTAAGGGTCAACGAAATCCTTCATTCTAAGCCGAGTATTTAGTCATGACTCGATAATGTGGCATTTGAATAATATTCCACGAAATTACTACTCGGGGATGGGCACATATCACTCACTTTAAACAGCATTTACGAATCATCACGAAAGCTACTATCAGTTTAAGCGCAATAAAATTGAACACCCGGTGCATTCAGTCAGATTCAATTACCTCAGATGACAATCACGAGTTTCCATCACAAATTTACGATAAATCCTGCAAACTCGTCTAAATACTCCCTTCAAATAAACGCAGCTCATCGCACAGATGGAAATAACGAGTTATTGCCGTATTTACGGCGATCCGTTATGCAATTTCACCTACACGTAATTTTCTTCGTCAGTAAAAATTACTATTATTCTCCTACCTGGCCATGAAAACAATTTTGTTGTTTGCACCGGTAATTGCTTTATCGATGGGGCCGAAGATATGAATAATTGAGATGCCTTATAAATGAAAACTGTTTCCACGTACTATGTTTTCCATCCTCGAATTGGTCAATTTAGATATAATATTTGATGTGGAAACTGAAGCCTATACGCTAGCAATGCGGTGTATTGTACGCACCGAGACGATATAATTATTCGAGTATTTCGAATTTATCGTTTATTTTATTCTACCCGAATATCTGATGCATCGTTATTGGGATATGAACTTCGATGTTTTGATTTGGAAACGAGGTACATACCTATTTTAAGCCACACATTATCAGATAGGTCGCTTAAGAAATTCTACGTATATGAGTGAACATAAACTCAAATGAAAGTTCGGCATTGAAGAGGTTTATACTCACCAAGGGCGTAGTCAAGGGTGAAAAAGGGAGCAATTTCCCCCAATAAACTCTTTTTTTTAGTGTATTTTCCTTTTTAAAATATAACTATTACATTCAGTGCAGTGACGAAACCTTGGGGCGAAACCTGCGGAAAAGCGCAAATTATGAGTCGTAGATCACGAATATATAGGTCACTCAAATTCTTCTGTACACAATATATATATATATATATATGTATTTCCACTTTGTGCTCATTTTGGTACTACTTGGGAGTCTGTGGAGCCTCCGCTGTTTAACCTATGGAAATGAAACTTGGGATAATATTAGAAATTGTTATGGGAAACACATTCTTGTTAAAAGTTTCGAAATTCATTTGCTAGTTTTTGAAGAGGAAATTCTCGAAGTGTTGCAAACTCAGCATGTTGTCACCACGTTAACTCCCGCAAATTAAAAGATTTTGGTTTGAAATTATTATGACAGTTGGAGACTATTAGGTACTAGTTTTGTATTGCATTTAATCAAAATCAGTTAGCTGGTTTTTGAATGGCAGCCATTACAAAATTTGACACTTTTGGAAAATACACACTTACCGCGGTTGATGCATAGCAGAGATAATTAATTTTTTTTTTTTTGCATGTCACTTTTCAAATTTGGAAAATTTTTCATAATAATTATGCAACAGTAAATTTCATAGATGCTGAATTTCTCAAATTTTCTAAATTTTCAAATTTGTAGAGCAAAAAAAAGGACGTAGAATTGATTTTCCCCTTCGAAAAAATCAAGGATACGCCCTTGATACTCACGAAAATTTCGAAATATTTTTAATAATTTTTTTCACTAGCACAAAGTTTATCAGAAACTTATAATATTGGTATCTACGTCCAATTATTGGACTTAAAAGTCCGTTTGGTAGGCCTACTTTATATTATGGAGATACAAAATACCTATTTCTAATAACTCGTATGTTTAACAGCCAACTTGTTTATTCAGCCGTTATGACGATTAAAATATACTCACTTTACATCACATTATGCCACAAATTAGATATTATAATGCTTTCAATATAAACAAAAATTACTGCATAATAGGCTAAGTTACGTACTTAGGTAACAATTTTATTTTCGTCTCTTTTAGAAAAAAAAGTTTTCACATCTTTTTTATTCTTCCAATAAAATAATTTTGAAATTGATATAAGACCATTTATTTCAAATTGTCTGGATGAAAAAATTTTTATATAATATACATGATCAGAAAGGCAATGTTTACCCTGGTATTTTTCGAGTGAAAAGTAATTCATATCATTGATGAATATAATCTGAATATAAATTGAGCTCATCTCCATGTAAAAATTTGAAGCATCTTTTTACATGAAGAATGTTCAGTTTACATCGAGGTAGAGGTTACATTTTCTAAATGAAACGTTAAATCTGCCAAAATGAGGAGGTTGCTATTTTATTTTGATTTTTATAATTTTTAAGAAAGATTTATCATTATGATAGAATTTTAGCATGCCATTGCTTTCTGATCATTATTTATACAAAATATCTTCCTCAACAAGATTCAAAAGTGAGTTTACATTATTCGGAAATAGCTCACTTTCTGCGCTCATTTTGCAAACTCCCTCACATGTAATCACTCACTTTTGAACCTTGGTGTATAATATATTATTACATCACACCAACGAAAATACACTCACATACTAATCGAGAACTCATACTGAAATTCAAATAGTTGTTATTTGTTTTTTTTTTTTTGTTTTTTTTTACCTTTCCTGCTTAATGATTTTCTCAAAAGAAATCACATATTTACCGACTTCATAAAAAGAAAGAAGTTATCAATTCGATTCGTATACTTAGATAGGTATATGTTGTTTTTTTTTATGTTTGTTTCAGTATAACTTCTCAACTTGGATACAGATTTTGATAAATGTTTTTTTTACTAGTAGATGATCTCATGGTGGTCTTACTAAATTTTTTTTCAAATCGTTGTGATAGAAAAAATCATTATTGAAAATAAATAACTTTTTTTCTCTCAAAAAATAGAACCTAATTCAAAACAAAAACAAAACAAAACTGATTAAAAATGCCCTAAAAATATTGTAGAGACCATGTTTCTCTTCTTTCTTGGGGCTTGGCCCCAGTCGACAGACTGTGCACACACTTAAGTCTATGGATGTTGGAAAATAAACGCATGTTTGTAGCACGAAGGCTAATGGACAAACTAAAAAATTAGTTCTCCATTTAGCCTAAATGCTACAAACATAGCCTAGCATGAACACGCATATGTAAATATATGTACGGTGGTTAAACGCTAAGCTAAGTAAGGAACACGTGCCCATCATTTCAGATACTCGCGGATAATGTGCATGTGTAGCCTAACTCATACCCCGGCAATGCCTAATGTTCGTCGCTGGTTTCTGAAGTTGTAAAAGGTTGGCTACCTTACCAAAATGGTAATAAAGAAGGAACATTCAAATCCGTATTAAATTCCTGTGGGTATCGAGGTTTACACACAAATATAAAAATAATTCTTTTAAAATTTCTCCAGCAAGATCTAAGTCTACGAACTGGAATTTTCGAAGTGGGCGCTAATTAAAATGTTTCATCATAAAATTAGAAAGAATTGACGAATAAAGCCTACCTATATGTTAAAGAAAGTCAGCATCATCTGCTTTTTTGTTTTTGGCCTTGTGCTTAAAAACTGCTCAAGTTTTTGAGATACAAATTAGCCTATATACAATGCCAGGATATAATCTACATACGTATACCAAGTTTCATTTGAATCTGTTCTATAGTTCTGGCAGGATTTAGTCACAAACTTACACCCACTACTCATTTATAATATTAATAGGATTGATAAGGATACATTAAAGATGTTTTCTGGAAACATCAGTAGTGTCTTGAATACTATCACATTTTATGTTGTTTTTTTTTTCCAATTTATTGATAAAGAAAAGTTTAAATAACGAAAACTTTTTTTTTCTTGTTAATGGTGAACTTTTTGAAAAAGTTTTCAAACTGTCCCCATAATTTAGGATCCGGATTACTAAGACTGATCCGAAGAAAGGATATGTCCAACTCCATCAAGACAGTGTGGATCTGTGTGAATGGGTAGTTAAAGGCTCAAAAAGTTTGAAACGCTGTTTTTTTCTCCAAATATCTAACACATAGGTAATTATAGAATGAAAAAAAAACAGGTAGGTCAACGTGATGTGGCGATTTCCGTTCTATTTTCGTCGAAACAATGAAATGGAATGCATTAAAAATAACCGCACATCGACTGTATAAGGCAGAGAGAAAGAGTGCCGGTGAAATCGAGTCGAAAGAGAGAAACGTAAAGAAAGAGAAAGGAAAAAGTAGAAATTTCCAAGTCGGAAAATCCTATTATACTATTATTCGAACATTTCTTACATTCTTCGAACCAATAAGGATGCGCTCACTAGCCTGGCGCATTTACAAATAATAGTGGAATTTAGATTAAAGTCGCTATCAACCGGAATAGGCAACTAATAAAATATTCCAAAAAAAATAGCAAACAATATTCCATTTCTGTGGGTTCCTCTGCACACCTTTTTTCCCTCCCTCCATATAAGGGACACGAAAAACATAATATAAAAAAAAAATAAATAAATAAAAATACTTATAAACAGTTCATACAAACGTTCGCCAAAGTATAGGCGCCGTAAATTTCATAAAACTTCATAGAGTTATTAATATATTCCAGTTATGGAAATACTTCGGAAAATTTCGCATCACTTTACCCGTGAAAGGTGAACATTTGTAGCAAAGTAGAAAATTTTCACAATTACTACGTTATATGTCTGTAGTTGAAATTTTAAATGTTCGCTGCACATGTACGTACTTACTCCCACCACTGGGTCCTAACATGAGCACAAGATTAATAAGTTGATTTTCGTAGAAAACCTACTTAAAAATCTAAATTACAATCACTTGGAAAAATTGTAAAACAATATCGATAGTTATGCATATTTGTTGAAACCACCAATCCTTCTCCCCTCTCACTCCTGCGAACACACAATTACCTTTAAACATAATTTATATATCTGTTCACGGCTACACTACTTTACCACTTCCGCCGCTCACTCCTTCATTTCCATTTATACTCGTTGTGGAATACCTTGTCATGAGAGATATTCTCACCAGAAGGAAATTCAACAGAATTTAAGTGTGTTCAACCACTTTGTACATAAGTACGGGTAATCCAAAACCAAGGCGAACACTGGCAATTTTAGAGCCGGTTTGGGTGGTTTATATACGGCTTATTTGCACGCACACAAACACACGTATGTAAGATAATACGTACGTTGGTGAGAATGGCCAGGTCGCATCATCCCCTATCGAGATAAGAGATGGCTGGCCGGTTCGTGTACAAATCGTGACATCATCTTATTATGTCACAATTCGGTACTCCTACATTACCTGCAAGTACGTACAGGTAATTACAATCAAACGTATTTTGTGTATTTAACGTCACAAGGACGATTGTTTTCCTGCCCTTTGGGGTGGCGACTGTCGTCAAGGGGTCCGAGCCCCTATACCTCATACGGGAGAGTCCCCACACTTGTTTATCATACTTAAATTGTACCTTCCCTTAAATTATGTAACTTTCTAAAAAATACACTCTCTTCTTGGACGTAACTTCGTGTAAAACCTTCTTTTGTGTGTTATCACCGGTCCTCATCCTCTATAATATTTGTATCGACAGTTATCGATATCTGACAAACATATCAATATACCGATATTTCATTGCTAGTTGTTGAGGCCATCAATCCTCCTTCCCTCTCGCTTGTGTCTTCACTGGTCCTCATCCTCTATAATTATAGAGGCAGAGGACTCTGACTCGAATAAAAGAAACGTAAAAAATAAATATACACGAAGTTGCGACTCAGAAGTGTATAATTAAGCAAAAGATTTAAGTAACATAGAATAAAGTATTTCAGAAGTGTGAAATTAACGTACACCAGCGTAGTCGAATGTGTGATGAATAGTGAAACAGTGCTACCAGATAAGCAAGTGATAGAGTATTTAGATAAACAAAGTCGAGTGTTTGTAGGAGTGTGAGGGGAGGAGGATTGGTGGGCCCAACATTAATATCCAATCTACTCGATAAATAACGATATTTTGCGGGGGTATCGATACGAAAAAATTTCGATATTTGACACCACTAACATTTAGGCATTTAGCTGACCAACCGAAGCAACAAATTGCAATACCGTCACTGAAGACTTACATAATTCAAATATTTCCTCAAGAGTTTGAGCTCATTCACCTCTGACCTGTTACATTTTGTCACACTTTAATGGAAATACTCAATGAAGTCAGCCAAACAGGAAGTAAATATCGAAGTCATTAAGGCGACCAAAGATGATCTATTTCCTCTGGATACCACCAATGTATGTATTCGATGTTCGTGTCAAACAGAGAAAAATATTGAAAAAAACCAAAAATATTTGTTCGACGGAGAATGAACGAATAAGACGTGTTGAAAATGTACGTATCAGTAAATACGCGATTTGCAAAAAAAAAAAAGAACGAAGATGATATCTAAACTGACACCAAAAAGAGAAAATGAAAAAAAAAATACGGTAAGACATTTTTTTGTAACACGTGGTAAACGAAAAATAAATACGCAAATAAACAAGAGGAAAATCATTTGAACAAATATCTTTACCCAAATTTTTGAAAAGAAAATTCGTTCAAACAAAAAAGAAGAATAAAATGGCTACCTGTTTGCATAGAATAAGGTACCCTGAGAGAAAGACGAAAAGCAGAATAGGTATGTTTTTCGTTTCATGACCTAAGGAACATTTTGGTACCATTTTTGAAATGATTATGTATTTATATATGTATGTACGTATGTTCAATTCTTGTTAACACGACACTGGGCGTAATTTTTGTTCTATGGTCACGAAATTTGCACCAAACATTTGTATTAAGTTGGGGATGAGACCATTTGAATTCGGAGAAAATTGGTTTTACGGTTTGTCAAGGATGTGCCATTATGTTGCATTTTTGGCAGTTTTATGGCTCTAAAAAACTTAATTTCAAAACAATAGCCTCGAAATTCGGTACAGACATTGACTTGAATCTATTCTAATACCCTTTCAAGTTAAGTTGCGATTGGTTTTATGGTTCATGCCCTGGGGCTGTTGGAGGGACTAATTTTCGATGTTAACTCACTACAATTTTCAATTCTTATCCAATCGTCAGGAAATTCAGTACAAACGGCAGATTTGATATAAGAGTAAACCCTACCGATTTTGGTTTCAATTGGTCAATTTCTTTCCAAGTTAGAGATCATTCAGTGTGATTTTCTCTATTTTACTCTTTAGATAACAGCCCTAAAAAATCCATTTTTCAAGCTAGAAACGGAAAAAAATTTTTTTAGCCTCAGAAACCGATTCGAACCCCTGGATTACCAGAATTCTTTCATTGAGTTTAACCAATTGGGCCACAGTTCGTTGCGATTATGTTGGAGAGTTTCAACATGATTGGAACTGGTATGGTTTAAATTTGTTTTGTTTTGAAGTTCAGTTTGTGATGTCCTTAGTTCTGATACACTTGTCTCTCTACGCTTTGAACAAAATTCATAATTCTTTCTCTTGAAAAGCTACTTTGTCTAGCGAGGCTTGCAACGCTAGTTTTTTTTTTATTGTGTATGAAAATTGGCAAACCGAGTTTTCTAGCGAAGTATTGCTGCACTAAAGTTTTTTCTTTTTAGTTTTACAAATCTACGTATAATATGTTCAGTTACCAAGTCTAAATTGAGCACAGAGAACGGGAACACTGGATGTTTCGACACATTTTATGCATGCTAGGTGTCAGTATCGAAGAAATTGGTTTGGCACAATTATACTCAGTCGGGTAAACATTATTGTTGTAAATAGCAACAGCAATTAATCGTACAACTCTGTAGTCAGCCAGCTAAACGTCATCAATGTAAACAGACGGTGCCTCCTACCAGACGACTTGTTTTTGGGTTTGAAAGGTACCTGGTGCTGAAACGCAAATGTAAATCTGCTGGTTGTAAAGCTGAATACTTGAAAATAGTGTTACACCGACCCCCAATTATCAGTTTATTCAAAAGATTGTAGGGCTGCCAGCTTGGCGATTCAAACCACCGGCGACTTTACACGTTTTCTTGACTAAAAGCTGTCAGCGCTATCATGATGATCGTTTTCCACAGTAAATCTCGCAACAAAAAATTTTGCAGTTTCCGGTCACGTTTTGTTTTCAAAAAAATCCTAATCACTCGCTCAAAAATAGACAAATTACTATTTCGTTTCTTGTAAATTAAACACAACACTCTGTGTAACCCATTTCAGTTCATCGAGTTCAAGGATAAGTTATCGAACATACATCTACAAATCGAATTATTTACATATTCTAATGACTCCATAAGATTTTACAACCACAAACGTTGGTCAAGCAATTTCTTTTTCATTTTCCAAGCATTAGTAAATCACGATGAGACGCCCTTCATAGTCAACAGTCGACCATAGTAAGAGTAAATATGCTTTTTTATTGCAGAAAAGTAATCAAAAAATCGACTCGGTGCCCTGCAAAACGACAAAAATGTCATTTTATGCTTCCAATCATCCCCTCACTCCGCCACCCCCTTTTTTCCTTCCACCGTTCGCGAGTTAATTCGTAAGTGGTGGGGCGATATCGCGTCACAAAATACCACAAAAATTTTACGATTATCGGCGACACGAAGATCATTCTACATCCCCATCCCTTCTCCCTTTTCTAACCTCGCCCCCAAGAAGGGCGCTCTCCTACAATTATTCACACTTCGGGCGTCGCCGTGTAGTTCATGTAATTTTGGGACGAGGTTCGTCGGACCCAAAACCGCGACGTCTAACTTTTAAATGTGCTCGAAATGCACCTTTGCGCCGTATCTACCCACCCGTGTTTTCGATACCTTTTCGGGTTAGCTACTTTTTTGTCGTTGTTGTTATTTTTGGTACAGCACTCGTATTATGTTTTCTACGTATTCGTTGCATCTCCACCCACTTGGACTGCAGGGTGGCTGCGCGTATTCAGCTACATAAATGTAGTACCCATACGGAGTGAATAATCCTATTTTAGCTGGCCGAACCTGCCCACGTGCCCCCACAAATACTCATTACTTATACAGGGTGTGACCACGAGCTGGTGGCTTTCGAAGTTGCTTCTCTGTACTTCACAACGCTCGGCCATACCGTATAACTGTGTAGGTATACTACGCAGTAGAAGTAGCGTCGTCGACCAGAGAAATGAGAAGAAAAGTTTGCGACCGAATTTTTTGGCCGCTTCCTTTTCTGCTTTTCACTTCTTTTTCGTTCCCCCATCAACGCTTCACCGACATTTGCAATGGCTACTTCTCGACGACAACGTGGGTGTAGTCCGACGAAATTTGTTTGCAAAATTTGAGACGAAACGTTGGCGTCGAATGAGATAGCGAGTTATATTTTTGGCGGTGGTAATAATTATGTTTGATGTGCAGTTATTTGGAAACATTTAACCGACTTGGCAATGGAAAAGATCAAAATGGTGACGAGGCAAAAACAGGCGATTCAAATTAACATTAACGCCCAGTGTATAAGCGGAGAGTTGAATTCGAGTTAATTAATGTAATAAAAATGGTAGTTGTGGATAGACCATTAACACTAGGTAATCTTTAGGTACGTTAAAAGCGTACCATTTCAATATATGAATAATTCTGTTATTATCAAAAAATAGTAAATTTGTTTTTGGAGACATAGAGCTTATGTGCATGACCTCACAAAAGTAAGGTCTTAGGTTCGAGTCATTGTGACCTGAAATTGTGGAAAGTTCGTGTAGTTCCGAAAAAAAAAAAAGACATTAAAAGGTATGGGCACTACTGAAGAACCAAAATAAATAGCAAACTGGTTCAAAATGAAACTCACGAAATAATAGCGTAAGACTTGTAATGAAAACAAATTCAACAATTATTAAAATTAGACTAAACATCTTATATATTACTAGAACAGACCTTAAAAGTTCAGATGATTTCGGAAGAAGAAAATTATTTGAGATTCTGTCTTAATATTTATATTAAAATCATAATTATACATGAGGGGTAAAAGGACGAATCGTACGCTCTCAATTTGGAGCTATCGTTTCATTGGTTTCTTGACCAAATTTCATCGATTGACAAATTTTCCCAAGGGGAAAGAAAAGTAAAACACACGTGAGTGAAGACATTAACAAATTAATCAGATCTGCTAGTTTTGCATTAAATTCGCACATGGTAGTGTTTTCAGTTAAATGAATAATGAGAAGAATAACGGTTTAAAAGAGAATAGCCGATTAAATGAATTTGCACGTAATTCAAGTTGAACGGATGTATTCTGCATATTACATCCCATAGGTATATATTATTAGAGACACGGTCAATGACTGTAGGGAAAACATTCGTACTTTCAGACCATAGATTTACGTACAATTCGATTCAGTTCATTGCGTACCTCCACATCGGACTGGATGATTCTGGTTGGCCGACCACTTGTTACTGGTTCTCACCAAACCTTCTTCAACACAACGACTATTTAACTGACCAACCCCAATATTAATGGCGCAAAATCATTAAAAAAACAATTACGATCACAAATTACGAATCATCTCTTACATCCGGATCATTCAGTTTACAGATCAGGATCGCTGTACAAAGTATCCAAGATCACAAAAATGATCTTGAATCAGTAATGGTCCGGATTTGAAATTTTTTTTGATCGATTTATTTGATCGTTCAAAAGTAACAAGTCGATCTCTTAATCACAATCGATCAGAAAAAAATGATCAATTTTCTAAAGATTGATCATCCATTTTTCCATTAATAGTGCTGGGCAGTTCAGAAATAAAATAAAAATTTTATGTGGTAGGGCGGGAAAAAATGATAATTTTTGTTTCAATTTCATGAAATGAAACAAAATAATAATAAGAAAATTTACGAAACTAAAAATTACCAAAATTGGATTGGTATGGAAAAACTGAAAAAGTGAAGTGAAATAGAAGAAAGAAGAATATAATATCGAATGAAATTAGTAAATATTAGTATTATTAGTATTGTTGAATTTGAAGAATTTGTGCTCTTTTCATTTTCATTGGAAATTATAATACACTGATAAAATATTTCCAAAGTTCTCTCATCAGTTCGATGAAAAAATCATGATCGATCATTCAAAATATTGATTTGGATCGATCCTGATTTTGAGTAGGATCTATCATGATGAAATATCGATCTTTTTCAACCAATCAATATCCATTATTTTTTGATCGATTTTTGATCGAGACCTCTATGAATCAGTAACTCGGATATAATTGTATTAATAGGTATATTTTCCATTACTAATTTTCTATATTCCTACTTCCTAGACATTGTCAGTCCAATTCTTTAATCTTGTAAATTTGACACTGTGACGTCATAGCCTGCGAATTTTCTTCTTTTTTTTTTTAAGCAAGTGAAATTAATATTATTATTATTATTAATATTATTATTATTATGAGTTTGTGTGAAAACATAATATTTACTGATAAAAATTTGGAAAAAATTTAATGAATTTATGATCTACATACAAATTTATGTGAAAATTTTTCATAAATGGTATTCAAGGAAATGAACTTATATCGCATCTAGTTTGGAGCGATATCATTCTTTTTCTAGCTCAGATCAATGACAGCTGTTTTAAATCCTGATTCAAGTTACTCTTACTACTCTCATGCTGGAAAAGGCAAGAAGTAGGATAAAAATAATAAAATAGGTAATACTTATCTATACACTGTTCACGTTAAGAAGAGTGTGACGTCATAAGCCATATCCATACTTATCTACTTGAAATTCGATATTTGTTTATTCCACAAAATGATGATTATCATTGTATAACAACGTGCATCGATACCTTTTTTCTCTCTCCCCAACCAAGCGCCACGTCCATTGATGATTCTGACGTCACGAACTTCTTAGCGTGAACGAAGAACAGTTAAACCCAAGTACAGCTTATCTGCAGCAATAATAGCAGATAGTTGTCTGGCATAATATGACAAATTAGATTCACTGGTGGAGGCACAAGAATACAGAACGTCTGGGTGAGAAAATTCCATATGAGAAATACCTGAAAAGAATAATATAATACGTGAAGATAAAATAACTGCAATTCATTTGGCCTAAAAAGTAAAACATGATATTCCGCAGTCTCTTTACCATTCAAAGTTTTGTAAGAACATACAAAAAATAAATAAAAATAAGGCTTCCACGCCAATATTACATCGATGCGAAAAGAAAAAATTACTTTATTCCCACACGGGACATAAATTATTCCTAGCACGTCACTCGTTGCTACGAAATGTCTCCTGTTTCATACACTCCCTTATAATTAACTTTTATTCTTTGCTTGTTTGCAGAACGAAAAACTACAGACAGCACTAAAAGTACTTCTTCAAGACGACGAATTTACGAAGTATGAGTTCTTACTGTAAGTACCAAATCACATAATATTTTCAATTTTCAAAAATAAATTGGCGAATCTACTAATTATTCAGCAAAGGTTTATTTTTTCACCGGATTAAAGCATAGACCATCTGAAATACCAAAAATTGAGGAAAAAAATTATAAGACATTAATTTTATCTGTATTTAAATCTGCTAAAAATCCGTACCTAACAGTTCAGCGAAGAGAGGTTTTATATTCGGACAAATTAGAATGGTTTTATTTCTTTACCAATGAATCAGTTTCAGCTTCTAAAATAGCATACTATAAGCAAAATTCCAGCCATCAAAAGCGTCCATAGATAGGGGGTTGAATAAGCCCCCAAAACGGTTGTTGACGCTTATCTCAACAAATAATGATTTTTTCGAAAAGTAGCACCACATGAAAATGTTTCGCTCTAAATTTTCTATAAAAAAGGTTATATTATACATTTTGGTAATTTCACGTCCGCGGCCTTTGCCAAATGAGCGCAAAAGATTATAACCTTTCATCGTGTACTGAAACCATAATTAGGTACAGTTGCTATATTGACGTAATAACTTCAACTCTTTATGACACAAAACTCACGATGCATTTATTTTCGCATATGCGTTTGAATGTAGAGTATGGGGACAGGTACCCCCGTTTATTTCAATTTTCCTTTTACTGGCTGAAATTTCAAACAGTGAGTTAGAAAAAGAGGAATATTTAAAAAATTTTCTATCGATAATTTTTTCCAGATCTGATAAGAGGGGTGGGTGAAAGAGTTATCTACTTTAGCTTCCCGAGGTAGAATAGGAAACCCATCAAAGTTCCGAGAAATCTTAAAAACTGAATAAAAATCAAAACAAAATAAAATTTTCAAGTATTGTTCTTTTTTCCTGACAATTTTTCATTTCAACTATTCATAATAAAAAAAAAAAGAAAAAAGAAAAAAAAAAGGGAAAATTACAAAGTGGTGGAATTAGAACCCCTTGTTGAGTATTGTGTCATTATACAAGATAAAGTTACTACGTCAGTATAGCAACTTTACTCATGCTTTCAGGGCTCAATAAAAAGTACCATCTTTTACGCTCATTTGAAAAGAGAGGGAGACATCAGACGACGACAATGAATATGACCTTTTTTGTAGGAAATTTAGTGCTTAACATTTTCTTATGGTACTACATTTTCAAAAAAATTTATATTTGTTAAGATAAACGTGAGAAAACTTTTTGGCAGCATATTCACTCCTATATCTGTGAACGCTAGTGGCGAGGGGAATGTGACTTTTAGTATGTTATTTTAGACGCAAAAATCGACCGTTTAGTGAAAGAATCGAAGTTTTCTAATTTATCCGAATAACAGCCTTTTGTTTTCATGTGAATGGACTATAACAGTGGTTTAAAAAATGAATTAGAGTAGAGAAAAATAAAACAAGAAAGCTAAAGAGAAAAAAAAAATACAATGCAATAAATAGTCAACATCATTGAACGTTATTACCTTCGAAAGTGAAATCTTACAGGAAAAAAAGAGTTCGGTGAAAAAATTATCTTAAATTTATTAATGTTCATTTATAAAATATTAGCCTATTTTGAAAGCCCAGTGTAATGTTATTAATTTTAGCGAAAGACGTTTAATTTTATACCCACAGATATCTACTACGACGTTATAAATTTTTAATTAATTTTCCACCCATCCGAAATTATTAAAATACGAAGGTGGTTATTAATATTGAAAGAAGAGCGAAAAATTTGCAGACCGTCAGCTAAATCGTGTAAAAAAAAAAAATCGGTGTTTTGGTATCGTTTTTCCTTGTGTTCTCGACGATATGAGAATAATATGACTTTGCGATGTAGGTACGAACAGCTTGGAGATGAAAATACAAAAAAAAAAAATGAATGGGTGCAAAATTTCAGCAGAAAAATCACTGTATTGAAGAGGGAAAAGGAAACACGAAAATATTGTCAAGATTTTTGTAAGTATTCTTACCACTCCAGTACGAGAGCAGTTGAAAAATACAGAGACGAAGTTGTTAATAGGGAGCGGAAAGGTGGAAAGGGAAGAGAGATTGGAATAGTCTTAAAAATACGTACCATAATTATTATACAATTTCTAAAAAAGATACGAAAAAACCAGCTATCGAATCAGTGAAAAAATATTTGCTTTATGACACTTTTGAAAGGAGACTGAAAAAAAATTTACGCAGAAACCATTGCAAGAAAAAATAGGTTTTCAAACAAACAAGATCAAAATAATAAAAACCCCATAGGTAAACGCTGAAAATTGACTTTTGAGGGTGTTATGATTTTTTCAGGCTAAAACGAGAGTTTATATCAAATTTGATGAATGAATTTTTCAGGGCTGTTAATTGAAGGAAAAAAGGGAGAAATTAACACTAAATTACGAGCAACAGGAACAAAAATTTGTATATTAACCATTTTTTAAAGACAAGTTAGCTGGATAATATTAAGACCAAGATTTCTGAAATTGATTGAATATCGTTATTAAATCAATTTAGTGGTGTAGGATGAGATATTTCTCTCATTAAGATAGCAAGTCGCCTTACAGTAAATCAGCCATTAATCGAATCTTCTATCCATTTCAAGTTTTTAAGTACTCCACATCCTATTGGGAAGTTCACTTCTTTCATATGGTAATGCGAATTTTTTATGTAATTATTGTTACTTTAGCATCCTGAAGCAATAAGTAAGTCGTATTAAAATTCCTTTTAATGTTTTAACATTTTTGTTATATTCTTCAATTCTCACTTTCTTTGAATGCTATCAATAAAGTCAACTTAGAATTTCTGAAATTACTCGGTGTCCAGAAACATATATATAGGCTTTCAATTCGAATCAATTCCTATTAGAGTTTTTCAAAATTTGATAAAGTGTCATTGTCCCATTAAAATTTTTTTCGTCTATATATCATGAAAAAAATTATCAAAGAGACTCATCCACTGATTTGATTCTGAAAACAGACAAAAAACTATTTTTATTTTTTTTTTATATAAATATAAATTTTCAATTTTAAATAATACCGAGATAAAAAATTCCAGTACGTCTCGTTGGGCATTATCTGGATAAATTTTAAGAGATTTTTCAACAGCTCCAATGGGAAAATGTAAAAATTTTAAAATATTTGAAACTTTACGATTTACAGGTCAGTTCAATTTTTTATTTGGTTTTTATGGAATTTTCTATTTTTAAATTGGTTTTGTACGAATATCAAGTAATTCCACACCCTCATATTTAAGAAGTGTCGTGACTTTAAGTACGGACGCATAAAAAGTGATCAAAGGATTTACCTACCTGGCCATAAGCCATTCTGGCAGTTTATGGAGTAGAAAAATTGAGATTTTTGAGCACTTATTCGTTACCCCACAATTACCCTATGACGTGTTATTAAAGTAATCCATTTTTGGCTGCATTTCACCGACATTCTTCAAGCAACAACAGAAATTCTCCACAACCATTGCCAAATTCGTTTTGTAATGGCTCGCAATGTATACGCCGCTCCACTGTAATAACAAATGAGCCGCAAAATTACGACCGATGCTGTAATCGCCGATTGAATTCGTACCCTAAACCGCAAAGTCCACTTAACGAATGCCTTTCGATATGGGTGCAGCCTAATTCTTTATACGAGTTTCTTTCGACACGACCCCTCGTCGGCTTCTGCGCTATTTTCTCATCCACGACTGATATTCGTCGAATATAGGACATAAAAGCCGACAAGGTTCTGTCGAACGAGTCACTCAACGCGACAATCGAATTATTATTTGTAGAAGAAAACTACATTATCCGATCGTCCAAAAGGAAAATAATTTTCAATACATTCGTGAAAGCTGAGCGTCGACACGGTGAATAAAAAAAAAAAGAAAAAGAAAAAGAATGTGCGATGGTGACTGCCTCTGCGCGTAAAGGATGACTTGTGAATTGTGAGGAATACGCCATTGTACGATGAAATTTTTACGAGGCGCACACAAAGGAGCGTCGAAATAGCAGTTTTTCAAAAGCGACGTTCGTGTCGTATGAAATAATATTTTTTTGCTAGTAAAGTTTTCATAAACTTATACCACAATGATGCTGGAAACGGTGACGAGCTGCAGAGGACGAGTAGCCTTAGCAAAAACCGCATAATGTAAAGCAGAAAAATTTTTTAGCGTAGCAAGGTCGCCGTACAAAAGAAGCGTTGAAAAAGTCGTGAGAATTTCGTAGATAATTTACAGAAGCAATTTATACAGATTTTCTTTAACTTTTATTATAAAAAATTGGTGACGCTAATCGGTGGTTGCAGACGAGGAATAAATAGTCTCTGAATTTTTCTTTCCATCGCCATATTAGGCGTAATGGCTTTGGTGAGCTTTCTGAACACACTGACAGCTGCTGAGAGATTCCAGATTTGCTTCGCGTGTGTGCCGCTGATGAAAGACCTAACTTTTTCATAATAAGATTGCGTTTGACACGAAACAGAGAGCTATAATGGGTTCCTGGTCAAACCTAATTTATGGTCAGTACGACCATTTTAGTATAGCAATTTGTTCACTTCTTTTTGTTTTTATACACTTTTATTTAACTCACTTTGCCTAGTTCCAGTGAGCCGGTTCACAGGTAGCGCTGATTATAATTTAAATGCGTGTTTTTCTCCATTTAGGTACCTATCAAATTTTTTTTGAAATAATTTTTTATTTATTTATGAAAAAGAGAATTTGTGAGGAATTCTCTTCAATTCGTCGACGTCGACTAGTTCGCGTAATAATAAACCGAATTTCAGAACTGTCATTTCTAACTATCGATCTCATTTTTGGATCAACTAAAAACGTTCTCAACCCGTTGTGGTACTGACAATGCAACCAATTTTGCGTCTATTCAGATTGTTAATCTTCTGTGAGTGGTTTTACCTTGAAATTCGAAAGTTATTTCATTTAGTCAACTTTTTCATTGTAACTATAGAAAAAAAATTATAACGCAGCTGCAGCACAGTTGTAATAAGTACAATTTAATTGTAATAAATTTTGTAGCTATTGTCCTAAAATTACGCAGTTTAAAATCATTATCTCATTCAAAATCGAAATAAAAATAAACTTTAAGGAAGTACTCTCCAGCCGATCCGCATTTTACAAGAGATTAATAGAGTGAATATTTGTTCCAAATTTCGTAGCTATTTTTATATAAAACTAGCTGATCCATAGCGCATTGCTGTCTCTGAAGAAAGGAAATGAGAATTCTCTTCGATTCATTGCTGAATACTAATTAATTTAACGGCGACGAATCGAAAAAAATTTGTAGATGAATTCTCGGTCCAATGGAAAATGGAACTTATTAATGACACCTTCCAAAATAATGAAATTATAATAGTAAATTTAAATATTTGTGAGCATTTCAATGAGTTTAACAAGTGCTGAAACTGGAAAACCTCAACTTGAAATCCTTTGGTTGTCTGTTAAATATTCAATTAAAATATTATTCAATTCGTTGAATCCTGATTAATTTAAAGGCGACGAATTCTGATTAATTTAAGGGCAACGAATCGAAGAAAATTCGTAGATAAATTCTCGGTCCAATGGAAAATGGAACTTATTAATGACACCTTCCAAAATAATAAAATTATAATAGTAAATTTAAATATTCGTGAGCATTTCAATTAGTTTAACAAATGCTGAAACTTGAAAACCTCAACTCAAAATCCTTTGGTTGTATGCTAAATATTCAATTAAAATATTACTATTGGGAGTTTCTATAGCCACTGGGAGCGCGATAGTCAATAAAAAATAGAGGTGATGGTATGTTATCAAAAATAGGTCCAGGCATACGTTTCTATCAGTCACAACCGCTCATTGGATAGACTCCAAATTCAAAAACTGGATTGTAACAAGTTAACTGGGAAAAAACCTTGCAATAAAAAAGCAATTGCAGAAGTGGACCGAATTTGAAACTTATGTTTTCATAAATAAGATAATAAAGTTTTGATTCTCAAATTAGTACAAATTATGTTTCTTACTAGTATGTAACTTCAACATCCAAATACAGTAGGATACAATTATTTTGAAATTAAGATGTAAATCAAATTACCTATACATTTTTTTATTCCTAAAAAGTTAAAAATAAAATTAATAAAAAAAAAATTTGAGAATACGCTTTTATTTAACTTAGCTCTCTAAAAAGTAGAAAAATAATTTTTCATGACCTACTTAACTTATTTATTCTTGTAACACAAAATAAAAGCGCGAGGCAAAAGAAAAGAAATATTTCAATTAGAATACAAATCCAGTTGGTAGACGACGGTGGATAAACTATCCACTGAAAAAGGGTCTTAAACAAATAATTTGAAGTATGTTGATTAGATGTTTGACAATTTGGATATTGATAATAATTATTGATAACACACGTTACCGTAAGTATTAGGTCAGCATGGAGATAAATTTTAATTTATAATGATAGTTGAGCAAAGTCTGTAGGCTACTCATATTAATATTCAAAGTTTTTCAACAATATTTGTAGGTTTCTTTTTGTACGACGAAGAAAATATATAATGATGAGTCAAGTTTGCCCCGCGCTTTTATTTTGTGTTACAAGAATAAATAAGTTAAGTAGGTCATGAAAAATGATTTCTCTACTTTTTAGAGTTCTAAGTTAAATAAAAGCGTATCCTTAAAAATTTTTTTTTAATTATTTTATTATATTTTTCAGTTTGCTTGTCTGGTTGTCGTTCGGAAGAAGGTTTTTCTCATACTCGTGGTTATTCTGAAGAATATTTGAGGCTACCCGAAGTCACATTCGGCGAAAAATCTAAGTCTGTTTCAAGAATGAATTTGTTTTTAATTAGAGTACTCTCAACGATTTCACAAGTCGAGAACTTCCGGGTGCATAAACTAATTTTTAGTCACCCAATCCTGATAATCGACTCATCGGCAATCAATCATTTTTCTAACTGGTCGAGTAAAATACGTTTTCTACTTTATTAAACTGACCAATAATATTTCTCAAATACTCCTTCTTACACACTTTCTCTCTCACTTTCTCTTTCACCCACTCTTCTCTCTTTGTCAATTCCTGTGACTCTCTTTGTCTTTTTTATTGATAGGTTGTATTCTCACCTTCCACTCGATGATGGGATTTGTTTTTAAAATTCCTTCACTTTTCAAAACGCCTTTCCTCGTACAGCACCTACTTATCTTAAAATAAATATTTTCACCATGAATTTTTAATGGAAAAAGTTGACGGAATTCTGAAACAAAAAAAAAGTAGAAGAAAACTTCCAAAACCCAAAGCTTAAGGAAGAAAACACGAAATATCTACAAATTAAATCCGTTGTTTCAAAACAGAAACTTATTTACGTATTTTCTCTTTATTTTTATTTCCATTACGTTTTTTATTTTTTATCTTTTGTTCCGTTGATTTTCTGCTTTTTTCTTTTTCAATTTTTTAGCCACGTCTTGTCCGAGTTTTATCTCTATTTTGGCCATTCAGTTGTAAATTTACACTCGAATTATGTACGTTTCCATAAAAATTCTGATGTCTGTCTACCTCATAAAAACAAAAAAAAAAAAGCTTTATTAGGACACACGAAAAGATAGGGTACGACTGTTGTTGTTATTGTTGTTATTGTTTTTGCTTTTGTTGCTATTTTATTCTTTTTTAATAGATTGCTCGTTATTTTTCGATTTTTACGACTATAATAATTTTGTGGACTTCGTTAACCGAACTGGTACTTTAAAATTTGCGAAAATATTTTGAAGAAAGTTCTGTTCGTATTGGTTAGGTTATTAGACGTAATACTTTGGACTGGTCCTTTTTCTTTTTTCGTTTTAATCACTCCGTCCGAAGAAGTTGAAGTTTTACAAGCGAACGTTGGCGCAGATTTGGGTGGTAATCTGCGTCGTAATTTCGCCAACGTGGAAAGATCACATTTCCGCTCCCTTAAAAGGAGACCAGTGTAAATGGATTTGTTTTCGTATTTTTACTTCGGTGATAATTAAATTAGCGTACGACATGTGCGAGACTTGAAAAACAACCCAGCGGATCCGGTCAGGGAGAAAAAATTCTCTCCCTTAGCAGTTTTTTTTTCTTTTTTTTTTTTTATTCCAGATACATAATTGTGACAAATAATACGGCGAAACGTACAAAACGTGACAAACATTCGTAAGTCGAGCGGCAAATGTTGCAAGATGGTTACGGTATGAAATTTTTCATAAATCTACGAGTTTGTTCGTCGTTGAAATAGACTTTTATTTCTAAAAATTGAAGCACACAGTTCATTTGGACAATTTCATCGTAACTTCGACACTTAGCCGTGACAACCTGCACCGTCGACGATGAAAAGAGAATATTAAATACGTATCAAGTGTCGAGTGTGTTAACCATATCAAACGCGACCGAGATTTTTTGACACATGCCATGCTTTTTGCATAACCACTACGCCGTAAATACGCGGTATTATCTATCGTGCATTCGTACGCGTATAATTATTATTATCTAAATCCCATATTATTGTCATCGGGGTGGTGAAATGAAAAGGCGTACGAGTATTTGGTATGATGAACAATGTTTCTTAACCACTGAATCGAGGGGAAGAAGGTGTTGTTTAAAAATTCGTGAATGGAGAGAAAAATACAACGAAAAAATGAATAATCTCGCGAGAGAAATAATGACGTTGAAATATTTCCTCAATTAACAACGAAATAAAGTATAGATAGCTTTCTAAAAGAATACTCAAAAAAATACCGTTTGTTATTGCGGAGATATACTGGAGTTTTGCTGAGGAATAGTAAGTATATTACATACCAAGGTACAAAAGTGAACATTCACATACGAAGGATATTTTGCGACATGGGCGTAGCTAAAGAACCTCTAATATGAGGAGACACGTAATTATTATACCATTTTCTATCCAATTTCGATTTTCTCGTTGCATCTACATATTATTTCAATGGACAGTGGCAAAACACAAAATCATTTTTCTCACTTCTGATTTCACGAAATAAATTATTTGCACAATTGGAAGGAATTTCTCGTCGGAACATTAAATTTAAATCGATAAATGTGACGAAAAAATTAAATTACTGGAAATTACATATAGTTTTCCGTGGACAGCGAATGGGGTATGCGGGTACTTGTCTGAGAAGCTATATAGCGTAGCGAATAAGCAATTCCTGAGTCATATAAACTCACTTTTGAACCTTTTTTACTATTTAGGTAGATGTATTTGATGTGTAAACATCTTAGCACTGGATCTATGGTAGGGGCTAAATCGTCAGTCGCGTAACTCTAATTTTTCAACAGCAACTCTCATTTGTGTGGATGTTAGGCACTCACACAACCACACACCTAAAAAATGAGAATCACGATCAAATAGTTTTATTTTTACACATCAATCCTTCTTAAGTATAGCCCCGGCAGAATTTACACCGTTTTTTTTATAATTAATGATCAGAAAGTGATGAAATATTAATTAAATTCGTTGTTACCTCATTAATTCATAATGATGGGTGAATTATTTTCAATGTGGTTAGAATGTGGCAAATATTTAATAGACTCTCTGGTGGTGTAGTAGTGTGCTTGACTCCCATGGAACAAATGGGTACCAGGCTCAAGCCCTGTCTGGCCCCATATTTTTTTTATTCAAAATATTATTTCAATTAATGAATTTTGTTCTGTGGCCACTGTGTAAAATTAGGTGACTTTTTTAAAAGTATAAAAATAAAAAAAAATGACCATAATTTATTAAAATTAAAAGATATAGAAAAAAATTAGAAGTCTGGTTTTGTCAATTCACTAATTTTAGTCTGATAGATTTGTGGTATCTGAAACAGGGTGCTTTCATTTATAAGGAATTCACTCAAGTTGGAGTCACAATATTTTTTAAAAGACGTAAAAATCCAGTCAAAATTTAGTAAAACAAAATATTTATTTATTTTTTGAGTATCCGAATAAGCCAGAATCTAGAACTCTGCAGTCCCCTACAGGTCTTTTCACTGTTTCCAACCATTATAGCAAACTAATATATTTGTACTTCTACAATCTATAATTCTATCTCATATATTCCTTCCTCACACACTCATTCTCTTCAGCACCTCAGACCATTTTAAAATATTAAGAAATCATAATAAATAATTCCCAATACCATTAAAACTGAATTTTAATAAATCAAAAATCATTACAATTGTTACTCTTACCTTATTTCCAGCTTAGATTGTATAACTATTTACCATAACTTTACTAATATTACTTCTTGAAAAATTCACCGACCAAAATATCTGGATCCGTAGATGTAGAATACACCTTCTCAAGTGACTGTAGTTTTCCAAAGAACTTGATTTTTCGCAACCAATGACCAACCAGTTAACCAGTAACACCGATATTTTTTAACAACTCATGGACTGGAATTAACTACAAGAACTTGAAAATTTTCTGGACTACCACAATTGAAGCCAAAAAATTGTACAATAGGTTTTATGAAATACCCAAACTTTTGATACTAGGTACCAAACTTACCTACCAAAAAATACTCGGCGTCCAAAAACTTTTATTTCAAAAATTTTTACCAAAGTAATTATTTCTCCAAATTTATAACGAGAGAAGAATTTTCATAAAATTATTTTTAGCTAACTACTGACCAAACTTATTTTTGGTAATGGATTTAAACATTTTGCAAACATGAAGTATTTCTGCTAGCTTCCTGTTTTGTGGTACTTCAATGGACTGTTTTTTAACCGTAGTTCTCATGGTGACTAATGCGAATACCCTTAAAACTCAATACGGTAAAGCATCAAACTCATAACTTGTGAGTAAAAAATTTTCCAAATTGAAAGACATCACTGTTACTATCTGACTTCCAAAAGTAGACACAAAAAGCAAGAAAACTGAATGAAACAGCGGATTATATACCCTTATTTTCCTAGCTCAGTTTCAATCTCAACAAATCTTTTTTTTTAAATCAATGAATGGGAGCTAGGACAATAGATATAGAAACCAAAATTCTTTCATTAGGGGTAGTCAAAGAAAGGATGTTACCACATATTTAGCTAAAACGAGCGAAAAAATAGGAAAATTTTCAGACCGAATGAGTAAGAAAAAGATAGAGAAAAATTTGTCATTGGAGGAAAGAATTCAGACCTTCAATTCCCCCATCGAATATACGAAAAAGAGACATCTATAAGCAACCATCCGATAGAAAGAGAGAGATGGAAAAAGTAATAAAATTTTGGAGAAAAAGCGACAGAAATAGAAACAGTGTTTTCTCCAAAGCCAGCAAATATGACTCATACAATCATCGATACTGTTTTTTCATGCACTTTATCTAAAACTATCAATAAAAAATTGGTCTAGTTACCCAAAAATCACCTCATCATCCTGTAAGAATGGAAAAAGATACATAAAAAGAATTTCAAGGTGACAATACATCGAATTTTGAAGGAAAGAACAATAAAAAAAAAGAAAAGAAAAATTTTCTCTTACCAAAAATTAAACCAAGATCACGAATTCGCGAAAAATTCAATGTCGAAAGAACTTATTCATGGAGCGTGGCAAAAAGTAAAGGTAGAGAGAAGAGAGAAGGGTATATACAGCCAAAAAACATTTTTTTCTCCGGTCGTAAAGTGAAATTGTCCGTATATATGTTCTTAGTTACTACAAATTAATGTTGCGTCAGGGTTGGCAGTCTTAAAATTTTTTTCATGTGAAGTAAATAATTTCATAAGATTTATTTAAGTTAGAAATAAAACTAGAATTGTATTTTTAGAACAATAATAAACTTAAACTCTTGTTTGAAAAACATGTTTAAATTTGGGACAGTTTGTTTTCGATTACTGGGCTATTACTCTACAATGATTGAAGATTGATTTGGTGAAAATTCTCTGTAAATACGTTTATTGGTTGGTGAGTTCTAATTGAAAATCTAGAAATTTTGGGGAATTTTTGAATTTGTTCAAAAATAATTTGGTGTGAACGAATTTCCTTTCTAACAGAGCTAGAGCTAGGGATGAATTTCTAATAGATTATTATTTTTATGTACAATATTTGAAGGATGATTTGGTAAGAATTTCAGTGAACTCATTCGTTAGTTTGTGAATTATTGTTAAAACTAGAGTAACTTGTTCAAATACAGTTTAATTGCAAACTTATTTTCTCCACAACAGAGCAATACTCAACAGTGTAATTTTTGTGTTTTTTGATATTTTAGGATAATGTAGATGCGATATAATTAAAATCTGATTATTGATTCCTTAATTATATTCGAAATTACTTCAGATATCCTAAAATATTCATCATTGATAAAAGACAACTGATAACCTTCTTTTAGACACATAACCTCTAATGCCTTGATGTAAAGTGGACGTGCCTCCATAATTGAGTAAAAAATTAAGGTTTTTCTCAAATCAATTTTTAATTTATTGTTGTTGTTGTTGTTGTTTTTTTTTCAAAAATGGACAAAACTAAATTAAAGAGGAAGATTTTCCACGAATATGAACCTAAGTTATACAAAATTCCAATTATTTCAGTAAAATTTTAACTTAGCACTCATTTTGAGTAACAAAAAATTTATCACAAGTCATTTCGAAGTAAGTACCTAACTACCGTGTACTTTTTGCCTTATTTTCGCTGTCGCATCGAAGAACATATTTTAGCAAAATCTGATGAGAAATAATTTTTCCTAGATAAGTGGGTACTGCATATTTTTGATCCACTATTTCTCTCACAAATACTTTCAAATACTCGGTATTAGGTTACAAATATCAATCGAGAGCATTTCTGTTATTCGTGTCAGTCAAATTTTGACTAATTCGAAAGAAGAAATATTTTTCAAATGATTTATTATACTTACTCCGCTCAAGTACACGAGATTCTGAAAAAAACTCCTAAGCCAAACATGAAATTTCTGATACAGAAATAAACAATTACGATGATTTTCAGTTTTAAAAAACACTACTTTTTAAAGTTCCCCCGAGTGACTGCACTTTAGAGGTTGTCAACACATTTTTTTGAAAAATTTCATTCGCTTGTTTCGTCGACGAATGTATGCAAGCTCTTTGCTGTGAAAGGTGAACAAAACGAAGCTGCTGTCGTACGAACGCCTACAGACCAGCTAGAAGCGACATTGGCTTAATGTGAAAATTTTGTACAAAATAAACGTGAAATGAAAAAATAAATAAATAAATAACGACGCGATGTTTCTGAAAATTCATTTTCTTAACAAAATAAAACCATTTCTTTGTCGTGACCGAGGAGCTAAAATCATGAAAAATTCAAAGCTTCCAGGAAGAGTAGATTATTGTTTCGTGAAAGCGATTTTTATGTTTTCAAAAATTAACTCGCTTCAAGTTGAGTTAGTCGAACGTTGTATTTTTATTTTTTATTTTCAGAAAATACAAAAGCCTAATCTTTAAATTGGGTTTCATTTAAGAGAAGAAAACTTCGAGTTCTTCTCTGACGTACTTGTTTGGTTTTTTCACGATCATTTTAAAAATACGAGCATTAAAAAGAGAAAAATCATACGATATTCTCAAAAATTTAATGTACAACGTGAGTTGTGCAGTCGCATACGAAATCTCACTAAAAAATACATATTCTGGTCGAAATACTGTTAATTATTTTTCCTTCTTGACTATTTACATATACATTCAGGGCCAAGTGAGTAGTCAACGAAGATATTCTCACTGGAAAGAGAAAAATTAATTCCAAATTTTATGGCCTTTCGTAGTGATGGTCGATTAATTGGAAAAAATTGATTAACCGATTTTTTACACTAATCGATTGCATAATAATCGATTATTTCAAGGTGAGTCGACTAACCAAAGAATGAATAATTTTTATTGGGACCACCAATCCTCCTCCTTTCACACCCCTACAAAAACTCGACACTGTTTATCTACGTACTCTATATCACTTGTTCATCTTGTAACACTGATTCTATAATCATCACACATTTGGCTACACTAGTGTACATTCGTTTCACAAAACTGAAACATTTTATTCTATGTCAGGCACTTGAATCTTTATCTGAATTATACGCTTCTGAGACGCAACTTCGTTTACAATTATTTTTATGTTTCTTTTCGCTCTAGTTTGGGTCTTCAACCTCTATAATTTTGACAAAAATAATCGATTATTTATAAAATTCATCGTATGGAGTTTCGGTGGTTTTTCACTCATAAAAGATAACATCAATATGCTTCTCAACTCTTGAGTGATGATCGAATAATTTATTTAAAAATCGATCAGATAATAACGGATTATATTGAGGTGAGTCCACTAATAGATTGGGCAATCGATTTCCACATTTGTCACTCAGCGATAAATCGATTATTTAGAATAATCGGTTTTTGCCAATCACTAATATTTTGGTTATCTGTGAAGGGGCTATCTTGCGTAAAGTTTTACATTTACATATATTTGTAGTCATATTATTCTATTCACACTAAATTTTGATGACGTGTTCTCTTGAGAGTTCGATAAAATTCATGACATCTAAATGTATAAATTTGATACGAGTGACTGGCTCTAAGAAAACAGTGACACATTTGTATATCACACAAGCCTACTAGTTGCATTAAAATTGTATAAGAAACACCTTGAAAAATCTGCAAATTCGGTATCGATATTTCACACTAATAAATTTTACTTACTTATCGTCGACCTGATTAACATGGTGACTGATTAGCAAAGGGGGTAGTTCCATTTTAACTATTATATTGTAGTGACGTGAGTGTCCGCCAAGTTTCAAATAAAATTAGCTACCATGGTAATGCCGTAGCTACGCTTCACAAAAATACTTTTTTTATCATAAATGGTGAAAAGCCGCACAATCAATTGGCGAATGTATAAAACACCTTGAACACCATCGTGTAGGTCTTGCCACATATGGTACAGTATCTTTAATGATCATCTCACTGACTAAATTTCCATCTTTCAATCTTCCAAATGAATGACCTACGTAGGTACACTCGTGATTAGATCTTTTTTACCATTTCTGTTCTTGTAGTGGAATGATGCAAATGTTTGTCTTGGAGAAGGATCATCTCTTCACGACTCAGCGTTAGTAAGAGTCAGATTATATTAAATGGTGACCATTCGATTTGTGGAGTATGTTAGCCTTTGTTTTGTTAAGCCTTGTCGCAAACCCTAGAAAATTTAAAAAAATCCCATCTTCCCTGAGGTCTGACTCGAAAACCAAGCTTAAAATTTCAGTCAAATTTTGACAGAATATTTACCTAATTTATAATTATTGTGGGGACAATACTCGTATGAGGTAATAGGGGCTCGCACCCCTGAACAACAGTCGCCGCCCAAAGGCTGGCCATAATCGTCTTTATGACGAACAAATATACACTGGTGCGTTTGTATGTTTGTACCTGTACATACGTACAGGTAAGATACATTGCACGAGCTGAGATCAATTACCGGATAACGATCTTGGTGATGTCACAGCCTGGTACCAAATGCGCTGCGTTGTTTCTTATCAGACAGAGGCAAGAAACGACGTAACGCATGACATAATTATGTACATGTACGTATGTATGTGTGTCTGTGTGCGTGTACCAAATCCTGTATATAAACTCTCAGAACTGGCTCAAAAATTGCCAGTGTTTGCCAAAGATTTGGCTCTCCCATACTTAACTGTATGAAGTGGCAGAACACGCAAATACTGTTGAAAACCTTCTAGTGTGAATATCTCTCATGACAAGGTATTCCACAGTGGTGACCTCGACGTGAATTTTCGGCTACGTCGTGGGTGTCTAGGCGCATTGCGCTAATTCTAAAATTAGGCGCGGTGCGCTGGCGACTAACTCGCTTGTGATCCAAATATTTTTTCACGGACCTAGACACCTTTGGCTGTCAAAGCAGAGGTCGGACTTTGAAAGTGGGAAATTTAACCCCCCTTCCAAATATACTTGCCGGAATGGAACCAAGAGAAGTAGACCTGGAGGAACAAAGTTGCCCTCATCCGCCAACTCCTCCAGCTTCGACAAGAGACTCAGAAGTCTTTGATACTCCAGGAGAAACAAAAACAAATCCGGAGGCCAGAAGCCTTGTGTTTGGGAGCTGTTGTCAACCCAAACGAGACAACAGCTCGCACCCTCAGAAGTGGTCATCTTTTGAACCAAGACTTCGACCCTTCGACCCCAGACCAACAACTGACGGAGTCTGGTGGAACGTTTGCTAGAAGCAACTCCAAAGAGATACAGCAAACAACAATGCCCAACACTAACGGAAGTGGAAATACGACAAACATGACATCGAATCAGCCTGGGACAGGTGGAAGTGATCAGCCACAGCTGACTCCCAAAGTGCTTGCCCAGATATTACAGCTGTTGCAGATGCAGACTCTGCAGAACCCTGCAATCCAAAGGCGGAGGATCGAGATTCCAGAATTTTTGCCAAATGAGGTAGAACTCTGGTTGACTCTCCTCGAAGGTTGTTTCAAAACAGAGAACCTACAGAACAACCAGAAGTACACACATATTTGCAGCGGCATGCCCGCAAAAATAATACGCCGCATTCCGGATATCATGGAATGCCCTCCGGCAGAAGCAGACAAGTACAGTTGGTTCTGCAGGAAAATTCACAATGTGTTTGGTAAGACCCAAAACCAAATAATTGATGATGTCATGGGTGGAATGAAGATGGGAGACGATAAACCCTCCATCTTCATGGCCAAATTAAGACAAAAGGCTGACAATATCGTATCACCATCGGTCATTGGGAACCAGTTCTGTAAACTGTCCCAAAATGTTGTGCAGTGTCTGGCAGCTGTGGGTACCAAGGTAATCAACAATTCCGAGCACCTAGACTTCTTGGCAAATAGTGCCGATAGTGCCCTAGAACATTCAAGATCAGCATCCTCAATTTGTACAGTATCAGCAGAGAATGGAGAACTAGCCCAGATAGCTCAGCTGACTAGTGAAATAAAGAAGAAAAATAGCAACAACAACTCAAGAAATGGTAGAAGTAATAACCACTCAAAATGCAGGAGCAACAATAACAGAAACAATGATAGAAAAACCAGGTCTAGAGACTGAAAGAGCAATTCTACCAGGGGTCAGAGTCTAACTCCCCCTAGAAGAACATCATCCCCCAAACCCCCGTCTCAAAACTGGAATGATAAGTCCTGCTTTTTCCACAATAGATTTGGTGCAGAGGCCACCAAGTGTAACAACAGATGCCAATGGTGGGGAAAAACATACAATAAGTCGTCAAACTAAAAGAAGGGGTCGTCTATGCGGCTGAAGATCCCTCAAAAAAGTACTCACACCGCCTGTTCATCAAAGACAGGACTAACAGGAGACATTACCTTATTGACTCAGGTGCCAACTTGAGCATTTTGCCAGTAAGTAAAAACCAAAAGGCATTTCCTCCAAAATATTACCTCCAAACTGTGAATGGTCAAAACCTTCCAGCTTACAGAATAGAATCCAGCAAAGTAAGAATCGGTTTGCGTAGAGACATGACGTGATCCTTCACAATTGCCGACGTTCCAACTCCGATCCTGGGAGCAGATTTTCTCACGCACTACGGCCTGGTCATTGACCTCAAAAATTGAAAGATCATAGACAACAATACTGGTCTATGGGTGGAAGGCAAAACGCTAGCGTACCAACTGGACACCAATATATCCAGCTGCACTAAAGTCGACGAACAATTCCTACGGATTCTGTCAGACTATCCTGGAGTCACTCAACCATCGATTCACAGGCATCCAACCTATAAACATGACACCGTTCATTATATAGAAACTAAAGGACCGCCTTGCCATGCTAGAGCCCGCAGGTTACTGCCTGATAAACTCAAAGCAGCACGGTAATACTGTGATCGCATAATAGGGGAAGGCATATGCCGCCCCTCGAAGAGCTCATGGAGTTCCTTGATCCACATGACCAAAAAAGCAAGTGGAGAGTGGTGAATCGTTGGAGACTACAGGGCCTTAAATGCCAAAACAGTTCCTGACCACTATCCAGTCCCAAACATAATTGACTTCAACGAGAATATGAAGGGTAAAACGATGTTCACAAAAATAGACATCAACTGGGCATTCCACCAAATTCCAATGGCTGAACAGGACATCCCAAAGACAGAAGTTATAACCCCCTTTGGTTTATTTGAATATCTTCGAATGCCGTTTGGACTCCGTAATTCTGCACAAACTTTCCAGAGATTCATCAATGGACTGTTTATGGATTTGCCATTTGCCTATGCATATTTGAATGACATATGCATTTGCTCAGAAGGCGGTGAGCAAGAGCACGAGAAGAATGTAAGAACCATCGTACAGGGTATACACACTGCTGGACTTACCATCAATGTTGGAAAAAGTTTATACAAACAAACCAAAATTGACTTTCTCGGCTATCAAGTCTCGACTGAAGGCATTTCCCCTCTGAAGACCAAGGTAGAGCCCATACTGAAATTCCCAAAACCCTCAAACATTGCTGAACTCAGACGCTTCTTGGGGATGGTGAATTTCTACATACGTTGCATTAAAAATGCTGCAGCCGAACAAAGTAAGTTGTTTGCATTGATTAAAACAAATAAAAAGAAAGATAAGACTCCACTCGATTGGACAGAAGAAGCTGAAAAAGCCTTTGAAAACATCAAAGAAACACTGACAAATGCAACTCTGCTCGCTCACCCAGATGAAAGTCTGCCGTTATGTGTTGCAACTGATGCATCCAACTTTGCTATTGGTGCAACACTGTACCAAAAGGACAATGACAAGAAGTTACCGCTCGCTTTCTTCTCCAGAAAACTATCAAAAACTGAAAAGAATTACAGCACATACGACAGGGAGTTACTGGGAATATTTGCTGCGTTAAAGCATTTCAGGCACCAATTAGAGGGTAGATGTTTCACTGTGTATACTGATTATAAACTCCTAACACATGCCTTCACGCAAAAGACAGAACCAGCTTCCCTGAGAAGAGCTCGACAATTGGACTACATAGAACAGTTGACTACGGACATCCAGTATATAAGTGGAGAACTCAACACTCCAGCTGATGCTCTTTGTAGGATCGAAGCCATCTCGGCACCATCTCAATTACCTTACACTGAAATAGCTAAAGAACAGTTAAGGGATGCAGAATTGCAAGAACTGTTGTCGAACAATGACACAGTTCTCAAATTGAGACAACGGAAAATCCGTGGTACTAATGTTTTACTAACATGCGACATTAATACAGGCAAGAATAGGCCATTCCTTCCGACAAAGTATCTCAAATTGGCTTTCAGTAGTGTGCATAATCTATCACACCCTGGACCAAAATGCACTGCTGGATTAGTAGAATCAAGATTTGTTTGGCCCCGAATGAAGTCTGACTGCAACAAATGGGCTCGCAGTTGCCTGAACTGCCAAGAGTCTAAAGTAGGAAGACATACTCGTTCACCCCTCAAATCTCTCAAACAAACGGAGCAGTTCAAAACAATACACATAGACTTGGTGGGTCCATTACCCCCATCCCAAGGACACAGATACCTGTTGACAATGATCGATAGAGCAACTCGATGGCCAGAGGCAGCTCCTCTCTATGAGATGACAGCTCTGACAGTAGCTGCCAGGTTATACAACACCTGGATTGCCTGCTATGGCGTACCTGAAGTCATCATTATGGACCAGGGTCTCCAATTTGAAAGCTCGCTCTTTCAAGAGCTGTCTAAGAAGCTTGGTGCACAACACAATCACACCACAGCTTACCATCCTCAAGCAAACGGTAAAGTTGAGCGATGGCACAGAGCTTTGAAAGCCTCCATCATGACTTGCAACACCAAGAGATGGGTTGACATACTACCAACCATTCTCTTGGGCCTTCGATCTGCTCTTCAAATGAACACAGGTCACTCTGTGGCGCAGTTGGCACTCGGTGAAGAGCTATGCCTACCAGGGGACTTTTTCACCCACTCGAAAGAAACTAGCCACGAAACGATTGTCCAAAACATAAGGACTGATGCTAACAGCTTTTTGAAACAGGCAGCTCGTCATGGCCAACCGAAGATTTATGTCTCCAAACACTTGGCCACAACATCTCATGTGTTTGTTAGAGACGAAAAAATAAAATCTTCGTTGGAAAAACCATACGCCGGTCCTTATAAGGTTGTATCACAAGATGACAAGAATTTTGTAATACTAATCGCAGGTGAAGAAAAAATGATTTCAATTGACAGATTGAAACCTGCGTACCTTATATATGACAACAGAAAAATGCTTCAAAGAGCAACAAGGAAGATTTCAGAACGGAAAGTGGAAGAAGAAAAACAGACCGCACAGTCCAATATCACACAACCACAAAAAGTTGAGGACAAACTGGTCAAAAAAGGTGATAAATCACAAAATTCACCAGTAGAAAAAACAAAAATAAAGAAAACGGTGAAGTTTAGTGACGAGATCGTCAAAATACACTACGATCCACCGGCCCCCTTATGCCCCCAAAAAAGAGGCAGGCCCCTTGGCAGCAAAAAGCGGAAAAACCAAATTCCAACTTGAAAATCCGAAAGATTGGCCCGGAGAAACTAAAAATATTCAAAAAAATTAATATCCGCTGCGAAATCTGCAAACTCACACAAAAAATACGCGAGAATCTGGGAAGATTTATAACAAAAGAAATTCCGCAGATAAGCAGAGAAAAAATGCGTGCAAATAAAATACGACACGAATAAACAAATCCATGTGTGATACGGAAGAAAACATCGCAACGTGTTTCTATTGACAAACCATTCAGATAACAAAATAGTCAATAGATCGTGATGTCACAAATGAAGAGTGCTTTCCTTTGTGAGATACAAAATTTCAAAAACACGAAAATTCAAACACGCTTAACTCTGCTTGTACTTAGATTTCGACTGGAAAACTTTTCAGCCAAAGAATATTTGATGCACTATCCCCTCTAAACATGTCTGAAACGAGATAATGACTTGGAATAAAGCTGCGATTGAAAAATATTCTCGCAACGTTTTTCACTCGCCTTTCTGCTGTTGACTGTAACCCGCCGAATTCTCATAAAATTTTCTACCATTTTTTCCTTCCTTTTTTCCAAATATTTTCTGTTTTTTCCCTTCCTTGTATTATTTCGTCTCCAATAAACACTCCATTCCCCACTCCAAATTTCCAATTTGTCGCGCCACCAGTT